>QNQO01001396.1:0-308170 GCA_003290165.1 Berberis thunbergii | reverse complement strand
CTCCAGCACAAAATAAAGATGATCATAATTTTTTCAGAACCAATCTCAAAGAAAAGTCATTTAGAGGTTGACCTATCAAATCTTCCAACTGATCCTGGTTTAAGAATTCGTATTTCTGATTACCATCCGAATGATCAAGAGGTTGTTAGAAGAGCTTATTTGCAAAGGGGTCCATGTCAGCCAATAAACTACACATTCCCACAAAAAAAAATAGGAGGTACGCTACGTCGTTTTAATGTAACTTGGTTTACGGAGTATAAGAGTTGGCTGGAGTATAGCATAACAAAGGATGCTGCGTTTTGTCTCCATTGCTATCTTTTTAGAAGTGTCGGAATCGGAGAACAAGGGGGTGGTGATTGTTTTGTTGGTGAAGGATTCAGTAATTGGAAAAAAAGAGACTTACAACTCATGTAGGAAAGCCTAATAGTTTGCATACTCAAGCTTATATGAAGAGTCAAAGTTTAATGAATCAAAAACATCATATCCAATCATTTTTATCTAAACAATCAGATGCAGAGAAAATGGAATACCGGGTTCGTTTATCAGCTTCAGTTGATTGCATTCGGTTTCTTCTGCGACAAGGGTTGGCTTTCGTGGTGATGATGAATCAATAAATTCAATTAACCATGGAAATTTTTTGGAACTTTTACAATATACAGCTAATCACAATGAAGAGATCAAGAGCGTGGTTCTAAAAAATGCTCCAGAGAACCACAGACTCACTGCACCTGATATTCAAAAAGATATTACACGTGCAGCTGCATGTGAGACCACTCTTGCTATACTCAAAGATCTTGGAGATGCATTCTTTGCCGTTTTTAATTGATGAGTCTCGTGATGTATCAGTTAAAGAGCAAATGGCTGTTGTCTTGCGCTATGTGAACAAGAAGGGATGTATAGTTGAACGTTTCCTTGGAATTATGCATGTTACTGAAACAAAGGCAATTTCACTCAAGACAGCACTTGTAAAAATGTTTTCTGATCATAAGTTGAATATAACGAGGTTACGTGGCCAAGGTTATGATGGGGCGAGCAATATGCAAGGCGAATTTAACGGACTTAAATCTTTGATTCTCAAGGAAAATAAGTCTGCATTTTATATACATTGTTTTGCGCATCAGCTTCAGTTAGCGCTTGTACATGTTGCAAAGAATCATCCTCAGATTGCTTTGCTCTTCAACTTGGTTTTCAAGTGCGGTGAACATTGTTGCACCCTCATGCAAGCGTCAGGAAATTTTTCGAGACAAACAAGCTGTTAAAATTCTTGAAAAACTCAATAGTGGCGAACTATCAAGTGGTCAAGGGTTGAATCAAGAAACCAATCTCAAACGACCTGGTGATACACGTTGGGGATCTTACTATAAAACCTTAATAAGTTTGCTTCTTAATTTTTCTTCAGTGATTGATGTGCTCCAAATTGTTGTGAAACATGGTTTAAACTCGGACCAAAAGGGAGAAGCATATGCTTTATTAGATTCTATGCAATCTTTTGAGTTCATCTTCAATTTGCACTTAATGAAGGATATATTGGCGATAACCTGGGATTTGTCAATAGCATTACAAAGAAAAGATCAAAATATTGTCAATGCGATGACCTTAGTTAAAATCTCCAAACAACGATTGCAAATGATGAGGGAAGATGGATGGAATATACTTGTGGACAATGTTGCTTCATTTTGTGCAAAACACGATATTGTTGTTCTTGAGATGGATGATACATTTATACAACGAGGAAGATCACGACGCAATACTGAAAAATTAACCAACCTATATCATTATCGAGTTGAATTATTCTATACCAGCATAGATATGCAACTCCAAGAGCTAAATAACCGCTTTGATGAGGTGAACACCGAATTGCTTCTTTGTATGGCATGCTTAAATCCAAGTGATTCTTTTTCAGCTTTTGATAGTCAGCGGTTGATTCGGCTCGCTCAATTTTATCCAGCTGATTTTTCAAATGTTGATCTTATGGTACTTCATGATCAATTGGAAACTTATGTTATTGATATGCGTTCCAACAATGAATTTTCAAATGTCAATGGACTCAGCGGTTTAGCTAAGAAGATGGTTGAGACCAAGAAGGAATTTGTCTATCCCCTGGTTTATTTACTCATAACATTGTCACTCATCCTACCAGTTGCCACCGCTTCAGTTGAGAGAGCATTTTCTGCTATGAATATAGTGAAGAGTCGGTTACGAAATCGAATGGGAGATGATTGGATGAATGATTGTTTAGTTACGTATATTGAAAAGGAAGTTTTTGATGGCATTGACAACGAAGCAATCATGAAACGATTTCAGGGTATGAAAGCGCGTCGAAGCCAGTTGTAATATTTTTTGATTCTAACTGGGGAGGGGAGGGGGAGGGGGAGGGGGAGGGGGGAGATAGAGTTTTTGGTATTCATGGATGTAGATATGTAAAAGTTCAAATTATAGAACTATATTTTTGTATATCCAAAGTGGTCTTCATCCTTTTTTTTGAATGAAAATCTTTTATTATATTAGATGAAGTTTTGTATAGTCATTTATGTCTTGTTCAAGTTATAAAAAAAAAAAAAAAAAAAAAAAAAAAAAAATATATATATATATATATATATATTATATATATATATATATATATATATATATATATGTTAAAGTAACTAATTTTATATTATATTTATCATATTTAATTAATTATGACATCACTCCGCCCCCCTCAACAAAAATCCTGGCTCCGTCACTGATGTCAAACATTTGAATTTTGATCTTTGCTGTCACTACTGATATTGCATGGTTGATGTCAAACATTTGAATTTTGATCCTTGCTGTTGAAGTGAGTGCTTCATATGGAGCTGCCTTGTGACATATATGTTGAGTTCTCGTGTAGCAAAAGTTTCAATGAAAAGGTTGCTCCTTTTAAATTGTGGAAATAAATCGACTTTTTGTTCAACAGACCAGGAAAATTCTCACGTAGGAATTGAGAAATAGTTGACCCTAGAGTATCAAACACACAACTTGTTCAACCATACAAAAGAACTGCCTCAGATCGAGATGGTAAGAATAGGAGGTCTGATAAACTAAAGGAAATAAATGGACGTATTACTTTTTTCCGTAATAAGTAGACAATATGAGTATATGTCTATATTGCTGATGAGTTAAAATATCATCTTTCGGAGAAAATCCCATTTGTTCAGATTTTCAATTTCTAGTCATGTTTGTTGTTTAAAAAAAAATTTGATTTCATGCATTCTACTTATTTCCTATTCCTCTTGAAAAATCACATGTTGATTTAAATGGGTGGTGCATAAGCATGACTTATTTTCTTAGGAATCACTACAAAAAAAGCAAAATTAGCTACGGTTTTAAAAAACCGTCGCTATATAAATGGTTTGCGACTGCATTAAACCGTTGCTAAAGTTTCTGCTACGGTTTTCAATACATAAATTAAAATAACTGTCGCTAACCATTTTGCGACGGCTTAAAACTGGTCGCTAATACGAACATTAGCGACGGCATTCTGACCGTAGCTAATGTTTAGAAATTTTTTTGTTAGCTACGGTCCAAATACCGTCGCTAACGAGATTTTAAAATATATATATATAACAAACCAAATTAGCGACGGCAATACAGCCGTAGCTAATGTTTTTGTGATTTTTAAAAAAAAATTTATATGAAAACACCTTAGCGACGGCACGAGGGCCGTAGCTAATGTGATTTTTCTAAAAAAAAATTACAAAAGAGCTTAGCGACGGCTTTCTGACCATAGCTAATGTGATTTTTCTAAATTTTTTTTTTACAAAAGACCTTAGCGACGGCTTTCTGACCGTAGCTAATGTGATTTTTCTAAAAAAAAAAATTTACAAAAGAGCTTAGCGACGGCTTTCTGACCGTAGCTAATGTGATTTTTTTTAAATTTTTTTTTACAAAAGAGCTTAGCGACGGCATTCTGACCTTAGCTAATGTTTAGAAATTTTTTATTAGCTACGGTCCTAATACCGTCTCTAACGTGATTTTAAAAAAATATATATAACAAACCAAATTAGCGACGACAATACAGCCGTAGCTAATGTTTTTGTGATTTAAAAAAAAAAAATTATGAAAACACCTTAGCGACAGCACGAGGGCCGTAGCTAATGTGATTTTTTTAAAAAAAAAAATTTACAAAAGAGCTTAGCGACGACATTCTGACTGTAGCTAATGTGATTTAAAAAAAAATGAAGAAAACAATATAGCGACGGCACTAAGGCCGTAGCTAATGTTTACAAAACAAAAAAATATTGTTAGCTACGGTCAAAATACCGTAGCTAAATGTGAATTTTAAAAAAAAAATTATATAAAGCAAAATCGCTATATATTTACTATCTGGATAAAATAACCAATAACACATTTTTGTCCAGCCCGGTAGGAGACCTAGTTTTCACCTAGGCGACCTTGGTTCGAATCCCGCCAATGAAACTTTTTTTTTTATATTAAACTTTTATATTAGCGACGACACTACAGCCGTAGCTAATGTTTACAATTTTTTTTTTGTTAGCCACGGTCCAAATACTGTAGCTAATGTCATTTTAAAAAAAAAATTTTAAGAAAACAATATAGCGACGGCACTAGGGCCGTAGCTAATGTTTACAAATTATTTTTTTTGTTAGCTACGGTCAAAATACCGTAGCTAAATGTGATTTTTTTTAAATTATATAAAGCAAAATCCCTATATATTTATAAACTGGATAAAATCTCCAATACACATTTTCGAATAAAAAGAAGATAAAAGATGATCAGATAAAAAAAAATCAGATCATATCAAAAAAGATAAAAGAAGATCAGATAAAAAAAATCAGATCATATCAAAGAAGATAAAAGAAGATCAGATAAAAAAATCAGATCAGATCAAAGAAGATTTAAGAAGATCAAAGAAGATAAGATCATATCAAATAAATTCAAAGAAGATCAGAGAAGATCAAATCAGATCAAATAAAATCAGATCAGATCAAATAAGATCAAGAAGATCAGATCAAAGAAATTCAAAGAAGATCAGATCAGATCAAAGAAGATCAGAGAAGATAAAAAAAGATCAGATCAAATAAGTTAAAAGAATATCAAAGAAGATTAGATCAAAGAAGATCAGATCAAAGAAGATCAGATTAAATCAAGATCAGATCAAGATCAGATCAAAGAAGATCAAAGAATATTAGATCAAACAAGTTAAAAGAAGATCAAAGAAGATTAGATCAGATCAGATCAAAGAAGATCAAAGAAGTTAAAAGTAGATCAAAGAAGATTAGATCAAAGAAGATAAAAAAAGATCGAAGAAGATCAAAGAAGACCAAAGAAGATAAAAGAAAATCAGATAAAAAAAGATCAAAGAAGATGAAAGAAAATCAAAGAAGATCAAAGAAGATCAGAGAAGATCAGATCAAAGAATATCAAATAAGATCAAAGAAGATCAAAGAAGATCAGAGAAGATAAAAAAAGATCAGATCAAAGAAGATTAGATAAAAAAAAGATCAAAGAAAATCAGATCAGATCATAGAATATCAAAGAAGATAAAAGAAGATCAAATCAAATAAGTTAAAAGAATATCAAAGAAGATTAGATCAAAGAAGATAAGATTAGATTAAAGAAAATCATATCAGATCAAAGAAGATCAAAGAATATCAGATCAAAAAAGTTAAAAGAAGATCAAAGAAGATTAGATCAGATCAGATCAAAGAAGATCAAATAAGTTAAAAGTAGATCAAAGAAGATTAGATCAAAGAAGATAAAAAAAGATCGAAGAAGATCAAAGAAGGCCAAAGAAAATCAAAGAAAATCAGATAAAAAAAGATAAAAAAAGATGAAAGAAGATCAAAGAAGATCAGATTAGATTAAAGAAGATTAGATAAAAGAAGATTAGATCAAAGAAGATCAAATAAAAAAAGATCAAAGAAGATCAAAGAAAATCAAATAAGATCAAAGAAGTTCAAAGAAGATCAAAGAAGATCAGAGAAGATCAGATCAAAGAATATCAAATAAGATCAAAGAATATCAGATCAGATAAAAGAGGATCAAAGAAGATCAGATCAGATCAAAGAATATCAAATAAAATCGAAGAATATCAAATAAGATCGAAGAAGACCAAAGAAGATCAGATCAAAAAAGATAAAAGAAGATCAAAGAGGATCAATGAATTCAAAGAAGATCAGAGAAGATCAGATCAAAGAATATCAAATAAGGAGGTTTAATTGGTTTAAAAAAAACAGTATAGAGGTTAGCGACGGCATTAATTGCCGTCGCTAATTGGTTTAAAAAACAGTAAAGAGGTTATTGACGGCCTAATTGCCGTCGTTAATTGGTTTAAAAAAACAGTAAAGATTGGTTTAAAAAAACAGTAAAGAGGTTAGCGACGACCTAATTGCCGTCCCTAATTGGTTTTAAAAAAAATAGTAAAGAGGTTAGCGACGGTCTAATTGTCGTCGCTAATTGGTTTTTTTTTTAAAAAAAAAACAGTAAAGAGGTTAGCGACGACAATTAGGCCGTCGCTAATTGGTTTAAAAAACATTAAATCAATTAGCCACGGCTAAAATGCCGTCGCTAATTGGTTTTAAAAAAAACAGTAAAGAGGTTAGCGACGGCCTAATTGCCATCACTAATTGGTTTAAAAAAAAACAGTAAAGAGGTTAGCAACAGCAATTAGGCCGTCGCTAATTGGTTTTAAAAAAAAAACAGTAAAGAGGTTAGCAACAGCAATTAGGCCGTCGCTAATTGGTTTAAAAAAACATTAAATCAATTAGTCACGGCTAAAATGCCGTCGCTAATTGGTTTTAAAAAAAAACAGTAAAGAGGTTAGCGACGGCCTAATTGCCATCGCTAATTGATTTTAAAAAACAGTAAAGAGGTTAGCGACGGCCTAAGTGCCGTCGCTAATTGGTTTAAACAAAAAAAACAATAAAGAGGTTAGCGACGGCAATTAGGCCATCGCTAATTGGTTTTTAAAAAAAATATCACCGATCCGCGTGAAATCTCATCTCAACCGTTAATAACACCAAAAAATTTAGCTCAATCCAACGCACTAAACCAAACCACGTCATCGATCTGCGTGAAACTAACAAACCAACCCCCTTCAATTACTTTTTTCTATATAAATTTCAATTTTTTCTACAAACCAACTTAAACAAAAAATTACTCTCAAAATTTTTTTTCCTCTCATCTTCCAGAGAAGAAACCCACTGAGAAGAAGTCCGCCGCTTCCTCGACACCGATCTCGGCCGTACTCTCTCCCCTCCCTTCATCTGTCGCCTCTCTCTCGGAGATCTGAGATCTCTCATCTCGGAGATCTAAGACCTGAGATCTCAGAGATCTCGGAGATCTGAGACCTGAGATCTCAGAGATCTCGGAGATCTGAGACCTGAGATCTCTGATATCTTGGATCTCGGAGATCTGAGATCTCTGATCTCGGAGAATCTCAAAGATCTGAGTTCTCGAGATCTGAAATCTCAGATCTCGGAGAGATCTCCGATATATTTTTAAATATATATATATATTTAAATCTCAGAGATCTCGGAGAAATCTGATCTTTTAAAAAATATATTTAACAAAAAAAACCATTTAGCGACGGCAAAATGCCCGTCGCTAAAATAAAAAATAATGTTAAATTAAAAAAAAAAATCAATTAGCCACGGCTAAAATTTCGTCGCTAATATAAAAATAATATTAAAAATTTTAAAAAAAATCAGTTAGCTACGGCTAAAATGCCGTCGCTAATATAAAAATAATGTTAAATTTTTTTTTAAAATCTGTTAGCCACGGCCAAAATGTCGTCGCTAATATAAAAATAATGTTAATTTTTTTTTTCAAAAAATTTGTTAGCCACGACCAAATTGTCGTCGCTAATATAAAAAGATATTAATTTAAAAAAAAATCAGTTAGCGACGGATTTTTACACTTTAGCAACGGTTTTATCTCGTCGCTAATTAGCCACGACTATTTTGCCGTCGCTGAATCAAATAGTGACGATAAATGTAGCTATGGGATAGCGACGGTTGTTGTGCCGTCGCTGATGCCTTTTAGCTACGGTTTTAGCTCAATCAGCGACGGTTTTTAGCCGTTGCTGATTTCAAGTTTTTTTGTGGTGAATCAGAAATTAATGTTTATCTATGGATGAAACAAATCCTACTATAAATTTCACAGAAAATGCTATGTTCTCAAGTCGAAGTAAAATTTCTCTTTTAGGTTCTCATATACAATCAAGCGAAACTGAATGACTTTAACAAGAAAATTGTTCCCTCTCCATAATGTTGCTTCGGTAAAAACGTTCGAGAGATAACCAAATTCGTCTGTTGTAATACATTATTCTTCATGAGCTTCTAGTAAATGTTATTATGACTGCCGAAGTTGTAATGCTGTATTGATTTTTTCTCAACAAGAGAAAAAATAGTTCTTCATTTTTGGAGATTCACTTGCAGAATCATCTTCTCTTATAGTTCATTTGATGTATCTGCCTTAAAATTAGTTTGAATTTCGGATACGAATACACTCTATTTTGAGTAAGTCTAGCCAGTCTTGTTTAGTAGCATTTTTTTTTTTGATGTTTTTACACTTTTTACCTATTCTCTTTAAAACACAATCACAAACATTATCTATAGAAGGGGTAGAAGTGTAAAAACACCAAAAAAAACCAAGAAAAGACTACCAAACAAGGTTGGCTAGAATTGTTGATCTATTTTATTGTAATTCAATGAGATTTCACCATAGATCTCTAACTCCAAAACTAGATAGATCAAGTGATCGATTACAAATTCGGCGGGAAATAGTGTTTTTCTTTTCTTCCATATATGTCATTTAAGCCATTGCATGAACAAATACGTACCATGCTTGTTAAGCCTTGAGCAAGTTTGGAGTATTTCTGTAACTCGGTACCATCTCTTCATGACCTCTGTATCTTTGTATCCAGCGTCACCCATTATTTTGAACAAGCACATATCCTTCTTTTTTTCAACCTTTTCTTGGGTGACAATCATCGTAAGTGTCCGAGTTCAGCTTATCATCAACTGCAAACACGCAAAAATTATTCACTATCATTTAGGATTTTCTTTTTATCATTTAGAATATGGATTGGTACTATATTATACTTTGGTCTCACTATTGATGATACATAAAAACGGTCACACTCCTAAGCCGTACATGTGTCGTGATAATCTCGAGAAAATACAGACCCCAGTATCAGCCCAACACTGAATAGGCCCAACCGGTTCTAAGCCCATTCAATTCAGTCTGCCAGGCGGACCCAGACTCTTTCAGCATGCTAGGCCCACACGTCTCATAGTTTTCCTCAATACCTGTAAGCCCTGCTTAGGCAAGTATCTCAAGGATCTGCTTTGGACGGGCAACTACAGTTGCTATTTGCTATCAACTAAGAAGCAAACACCAGAGTATCTTCCACACAGGGAAACTCCCTTATTCGAAATTTCTTAGATTGGGAACCATCTCCCGTGTATCTAGGAGCGCAGAGCTAATAGGGAACTTTCCCTCCTACAACAAGACTCCTAATTAGAGAGGAATCTCCACGAAGATCTCTCTAATCTACGTCTACGATGGCCTAGTTAAACCATAACTCCTTGCACTATAAATAAGAAATGAGATTGGTAAGCTAAGGTATGCTACAAATTCCTTGTTACAAGCATTACACCTTCCTCAGCGCCCTGTCAAACTTTAGCATCGGAATGTCATCGGCCACCACAACGGTGGTCCGTGGCTCACGTGTGCTACTTGTGCAGGTCAATAGGTCAACAGGAACCAGATCGGAGCATGGAGCGAAAAACGACTGCATCAATTTTGCGTCGTCTCATTTCAAAACACAGCGAGATGGTGACCACTAGGTCACGTAACAATAGAGAACCAGGGGACATGTCGAACGTTTCGGTCTTCCCTATACCGCTTCCTTCAACAACCCTTATCTTGCACGCACAGCCAACTCGCGCTCCCGTACCAACGGCAGCAGCAACAAATCCCATAATCGATACGCTGGCATCCCAAATATAGTGGATCACCAAGGAGGTGGAGGCTCTCACGTGACTGGATCCACTACCCGCCAATGGAGACCAAGAACAACACATACCTTAATCTCTGGCAGACGATAGGGAACAAGCGCAGGAAATCCAAACACCCGCCAGTTCCTAATGGACTAAAGGAAGCTGCATGGCTAACACTGAGTTCAACGCCAGGGCAGAGAGGCTCGGCTCTAGGAACCCCCTCCATAGAGAGGCGCACGACACAGACGTACTGTATCACCTATTCGTCCCGCCATTTGTGGACCGAATCATGAATGACGCCCTACCTAGGAAGTTCACTTCTCCGAAGCTCGACTCCTAGGACGAAACCACTGATCCCTTCGACCACCTGCGCCATTACCAGCATGTAATGGCCTGTAAAGAGGGATCTGAATTCGTAATGTGCAGGACCTTTTCCACTAGTATGAAAAGCTTCACATTGACGTGGTTTCACAACCTTCCGCCGAAGTTCATTGACTCCTTCAAAACGCCGGCGAAGGTCCACGAGACACTCCGAGAGTACGTCACACGCTTTAACAATGAGCTGACCCTCATAGACGGGTGCAATGATGATACAGCTGTGACAACCTTCACTGCGAGCCTCAAAGAGGGAAAGCTTTACGAAGATACTGCACGTACCATAAAGAAAGTGGCCACAACACCAATGACTGTAAAAGTCTGAGGTACAAGGTTGAGTACTGGATCCGCAAGGAAAAACTGAAAGAGTTCCTACAGTCCGAGAAGCCAGCGGGGTAGACAAATGATAGGTGGAGTCAGTTAAAGAATAGAAAATGAGACTCTAGGGAAAATATACGTCCTTTATGGAGTCAGATCAAATGAAGATCAGTCATACAGGTCCCACAAGTGGACACTACTAGATATGCAGACAAAATCAGCGGATGAGGACAAACACATCTGCCACTCAAGGGTCCAGAGTCCTATTCCCACATTGACCTTTACAGACAAGGACCTCGAAGGAGTTCGAGCGCCACATAACGACGCCTTAGTCATCTCGGTTTCCATAGCAAGGTCAGGAGGTAAAGAGAGCTCTGCTTGACACAAGAAGTCCACTTAACGTTTTGTTCCACAATGCGTTTCGCAGCATGGACCTCAAAGAGAAAAATCTGACATCTTCAGAACACCCGCTGATCGGATTCAGCGAGGAAAAGTGCTTCCCCATCGGAAAGATAAGGTTGGCTATAGTAGCAGGAGAGTCGCGGCTCAGGAAAGTCCTATTTTTGGACTTCATGGTGGTAGACGCACCATCATCCTACAATCTCATCCTGGGAAGACTTTGGCTCCACCAGATGGAGGCAGTGGTCTCCACCCTTCACCAGTGTGTTAAGTATATTGTTAACCACTCCGAAGGAACCATATGTGGAGATCAACCTACAGCACGAGGCTGCCACTACGCCTCACTGAAACAAATAGAGAGCTCCCAGATTCGACTACATCATGCAAAACAACCTGACCTAGTGTAAGGCCAAAAATGAAAGAGACATCATTTTCAAGCAGTACAGGAGCAATCAGCTCTTTCGCTCAGCAAGTCGTAAAAGCCATGGCAAGCGGAAACACATCCCCCGACATTCTGCCGACGTGGAGATCCGCCCCTCTACAAGGTTTTCTCTTCAGTGACCTATATAATGCCTCGACAGTCTGCTAAATGATATGAAGAACAATCTGAATTCACTTCAAGGCCATGATCACTTTCTCTCCGTCAACAGTTAGTTTGCTTTAAGTTGTTTGTTTCCCTTTCCATAATCAATATTGAGTTTTAGTTCTTAAAAAGTTTATGTGATTTGCAATCATTTAAGAAATAAAGGAAAAATTACGAAAACAAACTCTATTGATTATTGAAAAGATATAACATCAAACACCTTTAGGCAAATACAAAAGACTGCATATTACAAACGCCCTGAAGCTGATACAAAAGACTGAACATTTGGATACATTGCGAACTAAAGTATAAAAAACTCTCTCAGACAATTCTGGTATGTACAACATCTGGCGAAAACTTGCAAACCCTCCGATGCGAGTAATTTTCCAGTAATAACAAATATAAAAGTTGTTCAACCCCTTCCGAAGACAACATTGAAGTGTAAAAGGAGATTGAAAGGACTAAGCAATCAGGTTGCTCCGTCAAATCACTCCAGGAAAGTGCTCGTACTATGACGTTGTAGACCTCAAGACTAGCTGTTGATTTCCTCAAAAGACATCCCACCATCTATCCAACCTCCTCAAAGGGCTTAGAAAAGGAAAATGAGGATGGCCACAAGCAGCGACAGTCAAATCTCACAACATCATCAAGAGAGACCACTTTTCACATATGCGATGGTAGGTGTGACTGAGAGCTACCACACCCGGAGTCAACGCACATCAACCAACACTTCGATCAACCATCAGTCAGCAGCGGGATCCAAGCACACGGAGACACAAGTGGTATGGTGTAACACCAAGGCATTTCCCTTGTTAGGAAAATTGTACTACTTCTCTGCAATATGAGAAGAAGTTACGAGACCTCAGCGAATCAACTACGTGCCCACCCATATCAGTTAACCACGCATAACGACAACTATCTCTATGGCTGATCATCGCAAATATCAGAACATTCGGAGACTCCAGAAATGGAGATTCATTTTCAGCCTTTGGAAAACCCAAAGCATTTTCCTCAGCCTTTGGAAAACCCAAAACATCATCTTAAAGCGAGAACATTACAGAAGATAAGCTCTGCAAAAGATAGTGCCTACAACAATTGGAAAACACCATTATATAGACATGATGGTTCACCAAGCGAACACTCCATTTAGCTGTCCTGCATTCAATGCGGTATGGGAAACGAGGAAACGACGGTTTCGAAGGAAATTGCGCAGACTATGTCATTCAAATTAATGGCGTTGCATACCAACCCTATCAATTCAGGGGGAGTAACCGATACTCAACTGTCACACATCCTATGTCGTACATGTGTTACCATGCAATTTACGCCATACACACAACACACTGTGCCCTAGCCCATCCTCTGCGGGTCCATGGGCTCAACCCATTATTCAAACAACATTTTGTCGCATGTTTGGCATGGGCATTAAGAAATCCAAGCTGATCCTGACATACGGATTGTACATACAGATCACATCCTGATTCAAGGAAACTTCGTCCACACTACGCTACCACTAAATTCACATGGCCCTCAATAGACGAAACTTCGTTTCAAACCATGAAAGCTTAGTCAGCCAGAGCTGATAATGACAGCTTCTGGTTCAACCCGACACCTAGTCCGCTCAGCGTGGGCATCGACAGTTTAGGAAGTGGGAGTCTAATCAGCGCTATCACGGCTGTTAACGACGACTAGCCAAGGATCATTGCCCCTTGCGGCCAATGATCGCCAAACCTAATCAGGTAAGCCTAACTAGTAACAACTAGCAACAAAAGCTTATGTTCAAAACCTGAACTTTTAGCCCCTACTATGAAAGTGTAGATAGTCTAGAAGGTGGGAGCCTAATCAGTCCCGAATTGATTCCGATGGCTCGCCACGGGACCACTGCTTTTCAGCGTGGCAGCCAAATCACCAAACCTAGACTTGTAGCTCGCGCTACAAGGTGTAGATAGTCTAAAGGTGGGAACCCAGTTAGCCACGACCTGATTTTGACAGTTTGCCACAGGACCGCTGCTCTTCAGTGTGGCCGCCAAACCCTCCCAAATTTGTAGCTTGGTGTACTAAGGTGTAGATAATTTGGATGGTGGGAGCCTAGTGAGTTCCAAATTGATTTCGATTGCTTGCCATGGGACCACTGCTCTTCAGCCTGGTCGCCAATCCTCTCTCGAATTCGTAGCCCTCACCCCGCGGGGGTGTAGATGGTTCGAAAGGTGGGAGTCTAGTCAACCCTAAATTGATTCCGATGGCTTTCCACAGAACCACTGCTCTTCAGCCTGGTCACCAAACTTTTACTCCCCGAATCCATAGCCCACTTTACTTGGTCATACACGATTCAAAAGGTGGGAGCCTAGTTAGTCTTGCATTGATCTCAATGGTTTGCCATGAGACCACTGATCTTCAGCCTGGTCACCAAATTTTTACTCCCCGAATCCGTAGCCCACTTTGCTTAGTCATACATGATCCGAAAGGTGGGAGCCTAGTTAGTCCCGCACTGATCCCAACGGCTTGCCATGAGACCACTGCTCTTCAGAATGGTCGCCAAACATGAATCTAGCTGAATCAATGTCTTCACGCTCAAACAGACTGACATCCTAATATTCGCGTGCTAATACAAAAATCGTACGGCCAGTACCCAGATTAAAACAATTTAGGATGCCAGCCCAAGCTTACGGTGCCTGACTCGACACGAACGCTCTTACACATGCGCTTGCCCATTGCAACTCGCTCTTAGCAGCAACTGCGGCCGACCAGTCAGACAAATAGGATAGACCTCAAACAGCTTACCTCAGGAACAAGACATAGCTTGGGCAACCCCAACTAAACTATGCGCAACATGGCCACTATCGAACATGGCTACGCAACAACCCCGAGTCATTCACAATACAAAGCGGTGAAGTTTTCTATCACAGCTAGACCAGTCAAGCGCCCTATTGACTCAACCAGCCTAAGCATGATGACAAGGCAAAAAGAAAAAACATACAATGGAGACAACAAGCACATTACTGATAAAACTGTTTTCATTAACGTTCAAGACTAAAAGGGGCACAATCACACCAAGGTCTCTCCCTACCAGGAGAAGGTACAAAAACGGAAGAACTAAGCCTAGTGGAAGATGGAGCAGGGATAGCATCCACACGTGTCGCGTTCTGCGTATCAGGGCCCACATTGTCTTCCTCATCCGATGATTCAAAGGCAGCAGACAAATCAACATATGACATCTTCTTATACCGGTCAAGATCCCACACCGGATGCTCCTCCTTTATCAGTGCCAATAGCTCTAGTCAGCCATGTACAAACCTGCGACACTCACACTTGCCTTGCTTTTGAAAAAGCTCTTCCTCTCGCACCTTCGCGTCGACAAGTTCACATTCCATTAACTCCAACTTTCCAATCAACGTGTCGATCTGAGACTGCTCTTCACAACACTAATCTCATGCCACCCCAATTCGAGCTAGTCCTCAGCCTTTTTCGCCTCGCAGGCGTAAAACTCCACATCGAATTCCAATTGTTGTTTCTCAGTAGCCCAGTCAGCTTCCATCAAAGTGTTCTCTTCAGCAAAAGATTGCAGCTCAGAACACACCTTAGTCGCAGCATCTTGCGCAACCTCGACTTCTCGACGGACTCGGCTCAACTCCTGCTTGAGTCCGTCCCTTTCGGACACAGCCTCCGTCAGACTACGCTCAAGGTCCTCCAGAGAAGCCCTCTGAGCCTCAATGACCACAGTTGACTGATCCATTCGCTTCTCCTCAGCCCGCTTCTTAAGCCTCTCAATTTTATGGAGCACATCAGAATACAACAGGTGCATGTGAGAGAAGACATGCTCCAAGGTATATACTCTCTCACGAGCCGCTTTGACTTTCATTTCAGCAACGACCACGTGGCTCATATGAGACATATCTAGCATAAGGTACTTCAAACCCTTATCCATGCATCCTTCCAACGTATCCTCTTCGGGTTTCAGAGCATGATCCATCAACTAGCTGTAGCACCTGCTAATGTGCTTCCTCGAAGCATACTCTACATCCACCTCTTGATGCCAGACTTGTGAGCTCAGCTTTACCAAGTCAGGTGCAAACATGTTTATCCGTTCATCTGGGTGAAGTCTTCCCTGATCGGGAACTATGCCAGCGCCGCCTTTCACGATTGCCACCATCCTCAAACTTTCCTCCGTGGCCTTTCCTTTGTCAAGAATAATCGACCCTTTATTGCGAGACGACTCAATGGGATCCAGAGGGAGATGAGGGCGGGAATTATCCAAAGGACCCTCCAACACTTCCAATTGTGCCTAGAATGAGACGGTGAGCAATGCAGACTACAAGAGACACGGTCGGTATCGCGACCACTTTTAGGAGAATCAATAGTAGGGCGATCAGATTCTACCACCTTTAGCAAATCTTCACAAGAACCTCCAACAACAAAGGTCCCACAGGAATCAGCACCATCGGAAGCTGCCATTGCAACCCTCACCAGACTGTCATTTAGAGCCTCGACCTGCACGTCACTAAAGTTTGACTTGTCCATGACTCCCGCCAACCGCAAGTAATCTTTCTCCAAGACAGAAATGTTTGTATCCGCCTCAATAGGCCCAACAAGCTGTTTTCATCTCTCACTGGAGCGCTTGGTCCAAAGATGACTCAACTCTAATGCGAGCCCTCTTCCTCACGAAGGAAGCAAACATCTTAGACGACTCCTTCACATCAAACAGAACATGAACTTTGGCCCCAACAACCTTTCCTTTCCTAGAATGGGCCCCATCTTCCAACTTAATGTGCGACTCAAGATACATAGTGGGGGCAACGTGCTAGTTGTCCCATAGGCCACTACGGACGAGTTGGAAACTCTTATTACATCGACCGTTTTCCTTTGCGACATGACACGAAACATCCCCATGGTGTTTTGCTTTTCTAAGGTGAGAGGAGTGGTAGGAAACCTTCCTGCAAGGGAACACAAGTAATGAGCAGTCGGCTCGCTACCAAGCATATCAAAATCACGAGAAAGGGTTTGAACTTACGTAGCGGTTTGAATTGTCGCTCGAACAGATGACCCCTGCACCGAAAATACTTCAAATTTGCTGGAGCTAAGAAGCAAGCAGTACTTCTGCCAGAACATGAAATCATCAGGTAGTTTACCGAAACACTTCAGCGATTTCATCTTATAGACTACATTGCTCTTCAGCCGATGAGAGGTCAGCAACTAGATCACTCGCAGAGTCATGCTAAGATCAGCCTCCTTGGCACTTAGCAGAATCATGAGGATTATCCTATATCCATTACGCCCCAAATGAGTCCGAGGAATCCCTAAGAGATCCAAGAACTCCCAAATCAAGTCCAGTACTGAAAAGTGCACTCCAGTTTGGAGCATCCCACGATATAAACTGATGAAATCGACAAGAGGTGACATAGGCGTTTTGTCGCACGTTAGGAGATAGAATGGTAGATCCTCAGAAGCCCAAAATTTGTACGGATGTCAGCAAGACCAGGCTCGAACAACAACTTGTCTTCAAAAAATTCCAAGGCCTTAGCCAAAACAGCATCATCAAGAAGGTTTTCTTGAGCCATGAAGAAGACAAACGATCTTTTCAGAACAATATCTTTGAAAACGAACAAAGTAGAAGAATCATACTCAGCACTACGGATGACCTAAATAGAGGATGATTTTTTGCCGAACCGACGCACGTGCCATTAATACTGCGTGCGGCTCAAGAAACGATTCAAGCTCAATCATCATGAGTAGCACATCCTTTCAAGAGATGACTTAGCGAACTGATGTGATGCCCACTAATTTGGAAGGAGTAGCTGATGATACATAAAAACGGTCACACCCCTGAGCCGTACACGTGTCGTGATAATCTCAAGGAAATACGGACCCCAGCATTAGCCCAACATTGAACAAGCCCAAGCGGTTCTAAGCTCATTCAATTCAGTTTGTTAAGAGGACCCAGACTCTCACAACACGCTAGGCCTACATGTCTCACAGTTGTTCTTAATACTTGTAAGCCCTCCTTAGGTAAGTATCTCGAAGATTTGCTTCAAACAGGCAACTACAACTACTATTTGCTCCCAACTAGGAAGCAAACACCAGAGTATCTTTCACACAAGGAAACTTCCTTCTATGGAATGCTCTTGGATTGGGAACTATCTCTGGCGTATCTAGGAGCATAGAGCTAATATGGAACTTCCCTCCTACAACACGACTCCTAATTAGAAAGGAATCTCCATGAAGATTTTCTCTCTAATCTACGCCTATGATGGCCTCATTAAACAAGAACTCATTGCATTATAAATAAGACACAAGGTTGGTAAGCTAAGGTATGCTACAAATTCTCTGTTACAACATTACACCTTCCTCAGAGCCATGTCCGACTTTAGCATCGGAGTGCCATCGGCCACCACAACGGTGGTTCTTGGCTCACGTGTGCTACTTGTGCAGGTCAACAGGTCAGCATGAACCAGATCGATGCAGGGAGCGAAAAACGACTGCATCAACTATGATTAGTTATTCTGTTTTAGGTAAGGGCAAGATTGATGTCAGGCTGATACACCGAAACGGTCTCAACTCTACGCTGTACATGTAAATTGATAATTTCAAAGAATAACAGGCCCCCGGCGTCAGCCCAACAATGATCCGGTCCAAGCGGTTTTAAGCCCGCCCAATGGAGTCCGCCAAACAGACTCGAATTCTTATAGCCTGCGAAGCCGACATGTCTCAAGACCATCCTCAATACCCATAAGCCCTGTTAAGGCAAGTATTTCAAGGATCTGCTTTAGAAAAGCAAATACAACAGCTATTTGCCTCCAACCAGGAAGCCGATTCCAGTGTATATGTCACACATGAAGACTTCTACCTAGAGACTACTCTCGGAACGAGAACTCTCACTTGAGTACCT
The DNA here is from genome assembly GCA_003290165.1 of Berberis thunbergii. NCBI lineage: Eukaryota > Viridiplantae > Streptophyta > Magnoliopsida > Ranunculales > Berberidaceae > Berberis > Berberis thunbergii. The sequence continues at coordinate 289,623 of QNQO01001396.1, read as the reverse complement.
AGGAGCACAAGGCTAACAGAGAAACTTCCCTCCACAATACAACTCCTAGTTAGAAAAGGATCTTCACGAAGATCTCTTTCTCTATACTATGCCATCAATGGCCTGGTCGAACCAGGACTCCAACACTATAAATAAGACATGAGGTTGGTAAGCTAAGGTACGCTACAAATTTCCTATTTACAACATTACACATTCTTCATATCCCTGTCTAACTTTAGCATCAGAATTCCATCGGCCACTACAACGGTGATTTATGCCTCACATGCGTTCCTTGTGCAGATTTGAAAGTCAAGATCAAAGCTGTGAGCAGAAAACAAAAACGACTGCATCATTACTCATTTGCTAATGGACCATCAAAGCTTTCAGTTATCAGTTTCATCTCTTCTTAGGGTTAGGTAAAAATGCTTTGTTTTGTATGAACAAACAGAGTAGGTCCAAGACTTTAAAATTTGGCATTCTTGATGTAAGATGAGACATGAAAGTGTGAGTTAGGTCTCAATGTCTGTTGTTGTCTGTTTCAATGATACCAGTTTCCTTAATCGTCTATGTGTTCACATTTTAAGGAGTGCCATTATGCATGTGTTTTTCGAAGTTATTATTGTTGACTCTTTTACTCAAACAACCAGGTAGCCAAAGTTGCATTCAGGATTTTCCATAATCACCATGACTACCACAATGACTGCGGTAACCACCACTATTACCCATTGCAACAACAATTATTACCCAGACATTGCAATTGTCACCACAGTGACAACCATCAGTAAAATGGGCATGACCATGATCATTAAAATCAACAATGCTAAACTTGAGCCTTGGCACTGCGATCATGGATGAAAGTGTCCCTTTATACGAACAACAAAATTGCTGATCATCACTGTAACTACAACCACGGAAGTAAAGAACAATGTAGAGAACGAGCCTATGTTTCAAAGTAGCACATTGAAGTCAAACCATTACAAATGAGAGACCACAAAAACCCTTCTCCCCCTTTATATAACACTGGACAAACTCAAGGATTTCATCCATAACTCAACCTCGCAAACACCCAAGGCACAACATAAGCATCTTGAAATTATTCCATATGGATTTCGCCAATCCACGCTCAAGAGCAAGTGATCAAGAGAGTCCATAATCACAGTACATAACAAAGACGACTCAATATCGCTTATGATAATATGGTTCCAAGCAATCTCCCAAGGTAAGAAAAACAATATTGCCGGAACTCATTTCTTTCAAACTGATGCATCCAAATTCGTTCTCCGGTGCAAAAAAAGTTAGATTAAAAGACCACTTTTTGGTAGTCGAAGATACTCTGATGCTTAAGTCAGTAACTCAGTTGGAGATGGAGATAAATCTAGACAGAACTTAGTTAAAGTTGCATACATTTGTTGAATATTCCCTTTACCTTATATAATGGTCATTGTTAATTCCCTACATGACTTAAGCATATGAGGCATAACGAGATGAGACATTCCTCGTAACGGTATTCTTATTTATGAAGATACGTCTTCGGAGGTGTAACTCCTTCCACGATTTTTTTCTCTGTAACGTTCATTCTCTTTAAGGGAGAATTTTATCAAGCCTAGATTTGGGCATTTAACTATGTTTATTCTGATGGGTCTGGTTTGGGCTTTTATGATTGGATTCGCCCTTTTGGGGTTTTATGGATTGACATGGTTTTGGGATACTTGATCCTTGTGATAAACGATCTCTGCCACATGTATGGCTATGACATTGGTCTTATTTGATGTATCATCAGCTATTCCCCCTTTAGTTAGTGGGTATGCTGACATGGCCACTAATTCAACGACGGTTGGACTTTCAATTTCACCATCGCCTCGCATTAATGCTGTCAACAGCTTTTTGTGGGTTGGTGTTTCAATATCTCATTTGTTCGTTCGATTTCGCAAGTATTTTGGGATTTCGTGCAGCCATCATATCTTTCACGTCGTGTTATGAGCAGTCTCTTCATTGCTCGGCTCTATAAAAGAAGGCATGATTGATTTGTTTCTCTCTTTACTCTATCTTTGCAACTAGGGCTTACTTTCCTCTCTTCTTCTTAGTTTTTTTGCCCTTTCATTCATTCACAATGTATGTTGGCGATATACTAGATGGTGATGCGCTTGCTGCTTGAGAGGCTTACTTCTCGCCCAAGAAGGCTTCTCAGGTGACGTTGGACAATGCTTGTTCTGACTACTCTCTGTCGTCCAACCTTGAGATAATTATGCCTAGGCAGAATGATAGTCCTTGTCGTCCAATGGCTGGTTATATTGTACTCTACCCGTGCATGTTCCACTCTGAACTTCGATTCGCACTCCCATAGATATTTAGAGAATACTTAGACTTTTTGGGCATTCCTCTTGCTCACATAGGTCCTAATGGTTGGAGGTTTATTGTTTCTACTTAAGTGAGAGCCATCCTTATAGGTATTTATTTGACTATTAGGGTTTTGAACTCGGTTGTTGGTCCGGTGGTGACCAAAAACATTTGCTTCCTCCGTTCTTCTATCTATTTCTGGAAGCTCAAAGATGACATCAAGAACTGGTCGAGGTTTTGGTTTTATGCTTATGTCAACTCCAGCTATTTCAACTTTTGAGGTCGTTAAATTGTGTAGTCATTTTGAGTTCCTAAGAAAACGAGGGATCGACAGTTAAATGTGGAGGAACAAATTATCAATGACCGTTTCTTGAAGCTTCATGTGGTTGTTGTGGAGGCATTCCTCTATGACGACACTATTGAGCGTAGTGGCTTGTACACTATGAATGAGACGATGAGCTTTACTTACTAAATCCTGAGCTGAGGAGGTCGCTGCACGCGTTGCTCCTGCTGGTGTTAGTGATGCTAGCATTGATGGAAAGTGAGCTCAGGTAGGGATGTTACAGATCTCAATGCTCCTATTAGCATTGGTGTTGTTGGCCCTACTACTAGGAAGAGGAAACTTCCGAGGCCTGCTAGCCCGACGAAGCAGTTGTTAATAAGCCCTATCTGTGTTCCCAAGAAGAAATGGCTTTCTGGTTCCACTCGTGGCACTGCTCAAACTTCTCCTCGTTTGAATTTGTCTGATAAAGAGGGCAAGAAAGAGGACTGCTTTTCCCTCAAGGAGGTTGAGGAGATAAATTTGGCGATTAATAGGAGCAAGAAAGAAATAACTCGTTAGTTGGATGACAATGAGAAAAGGTTCCTTTTGGTTATGGCGTGCCCAACATTGACGATGAGGACTATTGAGCTATTGATAGCAAGTTGCTCCAGTTTGTGAGGGAGCAGTCTAAGGAAGTTGTTGATCGCGGTCAGAGTTTCAAGGTTTTTTATCCTCGATATTTTTTCATTCTTGTTGATGATGCAACAAAGTTCTTAGTTTCTTCTCATGTTTGTTCGACTTTTGCTACTATTGCTACTGCTGCTACTACTGTTTGTCCTAGTCTCGCCACTACTGTTTTTCCTATTCTCGCCACTACCGTTTGTCCTACTCTCGCCACTACTGTTTCACATCGAGAAGGCAAAAGTGGTTTTTGTGTTGTCACCATTATTCTGACAATTCTTCCAACCGTTGGGTGTGGGTCTTATGTGCTTCCTGATCCTATAGTTTTTCATCCATGGATTGGTTGGAAGGGGCCCGACCCGAAAGACACCGCATTAAGTCGAATATGAATTTTTGTTGAGTTACTGAAATTAACGTGCAGGATAGTGCACATAAGTTGATCAACGAATGGCATAGACGGTTGGTAAAGAAGCCTTCGATGCTTGTATGGGAGCCTAGTTGTTATCTCGACTACGGCCTCTAGCAGATGATGGATGGGATGAATCACATCACTTATGCTGGGGTGATGGGATTAGATTATCAGGCTAGTCGTAGACAGGTGTCTGCTTTTGAGATGAAAATGGCAGTGCAATCATTGGTGTTTTCACATGTTCTTCGTCAGTTGGACGTGTTAAAAGCTCAATGCGCGGAGCAAGAGAAGGCAGTTGGGGCTGCTCGGGCTTCTTTGAGGGTGGTAGAGGCTGTGAGAAATAAGTTTGTAGCTTAGCTTGAGTCTTCGGTGGTTGAGCTGAACGAAGTCCATACTCGGTTGGACGTGGTGGAGAAAGAGTTATCCGTTGAAAAAGTTGGTCATGATGAGGCTATGCCTTCAGTTATTGAGCAATCTGTCAACCATCAGATCGATGAGAAGCAGATGGAGCAGTTAACAGCATTGTTTGACGAAGTTAAGTTAGATATTTCCGCCATGTTTGCCACCGTTGAAGGCAGCTTATTTCGACTAAGAATGAGCTTGCTGCCACAAAAGACATGTTGAGGATTGAGGATGCAACAAAAGACAATTTAAGCCCCTAATTCTATATTTGTTATGTCCCAATATCTAATAAAAATATCTCATTTTGTATATTTTGTGTATTGTGTAGAAAATCAAGCACTAATCTCAAATCATACACAAAGTGACACAATAAGGCTAAGATCAATAACTAGAAAAGCTCATTTGAAGTTCACATATGCATTGTCAAAGATCAAAGATTTTCAAGGCCAAGACCCATGAAGTCAAGCCCAGAAAGTTTCATCATCCACGGATCTTGAGGAAATCAACTTTAAAATTTGGACATCCACATGGAAACTTCATCATAGCCAAATAATCTCTACATACTCCACTATCAATTCTCATATTTTTCACTCCACCACTTTTACACTCCATTTTATTTCTCTTTTACACTCTTTGTATTTCTACTTCATCACTTTTACACTCCACCTTATTTCACTCCAACACTGATCCTTATTTCACCCCAATACTTCATCTTCCACCTCATTATCTATACACATAAGTCTCACCATTCTTCATCTATAAATACCCCACACATGGAGATAAAAAGAGAATACTTTGAAATACTTTGGAGAGAAAAATAGTTGAAGAAGTTGTAGTTTAGAGAGAAATAAGTGGAAGATTTGCCTAGAGCTTACCATGTTTGGCTAACATCCCACCTTAGGATGTGGGTGAGCCAATGGGAGGATAGCTCCAAGATGGCTCTATTTTAGATTAATTATTTTCCATTTTCATGTATTAGAAAATAATGTGTAGTTAGATTGGTCTTGTAGTTTGGTTGTATTATGAATCTATGAGAGAAGTTAGATGTTTTGTGTTTCATTATATGAATTCAACTCATGTTTTCTTCTTCTACTTCTTAAGCTCAAGATTAAATAAGTTTCTATACTTGCAGTTTCTCTAACAAGCTCCTTACCATGTTTACATATTCTTAGTCAAAGTTTCATTATAATTTGCTAGATATTTGGTGTTTCAATTAAGTATGGATTCCTTGTAAGCTTTTAAATTCACATTTGATTATTAGGTTACTAATATACTTAAGCTTGAAATCAATTTGCTCATAATGCCATATTTTTCATCCTAAGGTGAGATGAGAATCTACTTTAAGATGTGTTGATGAATTTGGAAAAAGTTAATCTAAGAGTGGCCTAATGGTGGCATCTACTCATGATGGTAAACTCGCCTTAACTCTCACATTTAGGTTTGACCTTGCATTTTTATTTCAAATACTTCACCAATCACTTCTTTTCTAACTAGATTAAGTTTCGAAAGAGATTTGAATATTAGTTTTCCAAATTTTATAGCTCTCCTTTTGGTATTCTACCCGTACTTGCCGTTATCTAACTCAATAGATGACCATGCACTTGCCGTAAGATTTGAGATCAGTATCAATTTTTTGGCGCCATTGCCGGGGAGAGCAATGAAAATGAATTTTAAGATCAATTTTGAATGCTTATCACTAGTTTAGTTTAGGTTCATTTTATAGTTTAAGTCCATTTGCATTGCTTCGATAACATCTTGTAGTCTGAAAATTCTGAACATCTTCATGTTTGCAATTTTTTTTAGTATCTAACTTTTGTTGTTTTATTTTATTTTTATTTTTTTGCTAAATATTCATGATCTGAACTTTCACGGACATCTTTCCATTTGTTCATTGGATTAAAGAGTTTGTGCAAAAATGATACATGGAGAAGAGCTTTGGTGAACTTAGTGAACTAGGAGGACAATTGGATCATAATTAGGATTTTTTTGTTTTCTTTGAGTGATTGGGAGGACTTAAATATGTACTATTAAGTTGTAATAGATAAAATAGGGTCCAAGATACAACCGGAAGCAATGTGTGGTACCTCTCTTATTGGAATGTTTTTTAGTGTTTAAATTTTTGCAAGATATCAAACTGTACTAAATTACGTAAGAGCAACCTTGACTATTTGCAACTGGGTGGACTTGATCACCCACCTCATCACTTCAATTCACATTCAAACTTGGCCAAATTTAATAAAATAAATTCAAATAACTAGAGCCAATTAGAATGGTGTTCATAATACCTCATAAAAGGAATATATTGTGATTGAACTCTTTCAAAGTAAGGTTGCCCTATTGCCAGTTGGTCTGCGACAGTAAAAACCATTGTGACTGCACTGCCATTTCTGACTTTTTGCGTAGAAAGTGGTGCTTCGACGGAGTTTCTCACAAGTCTAACCTTATTTTGATTAGGAACACAAGGGTTCTTGAAAGTATTTAAGTTGTAGCTAAAAATCGTAAGAAATCCTCTGATCTTAAAGACGCCCTTGAAAAGCTTAGCTAGTTCTAGTATACCAAACAAATTAAAATCTAGCTAGAACACATCTCTGCCTAGTATGGTGGTTTAGAATTTTTTTTTACGTAATAAGCTACTTCTAACTTACTTACAAGACATATGGGAAAATCTAACTAGGGTGAGAATTGATTTTAAGATATTCAAAATCATTCTCCACTTCTATTAGATTGGATTTTAAAAATCAATAGTCCCTTACACTTAATTGAAGATAAACAACTTGTTGCTTTTTAGATGGATGAATAGGAAATGATTGAGCCTTGTTTATGTGTCATGATTAGTGTCCCCTTTTGGGTGCATTCGCATATTGCATTTAGTTTATGTCATATCATCTTAGGTTGCATAAGATATTATTCATTTTCAAAAAAAAAATCAATCCAAATTGATTCAAGTTCAGTGACAAGGAGTGTCTCTTGTGTTATAAGCCATACAATTATGGTTTTTCATTGGGAAGATCATGACAATGCTGAGGTAAATTATTTTGCCTTAGTAAACCAAGGTCAACCCTTAGAATCAAGTTTTGATTATATCAATCATTTTTCACAAAATTTATATGTAAACCAACCACCATGGAACCAACACCAACCCAATTGGGGTTATGAACGTTTTAGGCCCACAACATCCTTTGATCCCCCAATATGGCAATGAGTCTTACTTTAGTTGTCATACTATGCCTTTGGTAGAAACCAATTCATGCCAGGTCATGCAAAATATGTTGTTCGCATCATCTTCATTCCAAGAGAGCCTAGATCAATATATGCAATCCTTAAGTTAGTCAATACGAGAGATAGAACAAAATCAGCAGGCCAGTGACAAATTTTTTTACTGAGATTTTGGATTTAAGGCTTCAAAATGATGCATTGATGAATGTGAAGAAAATCTATTAGAGGGGAGTGAGAGATCTGATGAATTGTGCTACATTGATATACCTATATCAACCCCTCACATTCCCCAAGTAGAACAAGATGAATGGATGAAACATGTGAGACAATGTGATGGGGAAGGATTGTGGATGTATAAAGAGTTTTTTATTCAAGAGGATAACATTGATAAACATGACAAGCTTGTAGAATTGTCTAGTTACTCCTTAGCTGACTCCTTGTTTACCAATGTTATTGTGTCACCCATTATTAATCATACATACACTTTAGAGGTTGACACAAAAGAATAATCAATTAAGCTACCATGTGTTGATATTCCTCTTTAGACCATTGTTGGAACATTTATGTCCAATATAAAGGTGAAACCTAAAAAATTTGTTAACATTCTCCCCAATATTAGAAAGTTCCCCGAGTTTAGACTTGAATTGCATGTTTCAAAAATCTTGGGAGATTATTTTGAGAAATGTAAAATAAATTGTGAAGAACTTAAAGAGGTCGATGATCTATTCATGCTTAACCCATGACCTCTCCTAGAACACCAAATTGATTTTACTCTTTTGGACAAATTGAACTTGTATAATTTTTTAAGGAAACATTTTCTGAGCTTAAATTAGAAATTAATCTTGAGAGGTTTCCTTGGATTCACTTGTGGGGCATGTCAAACCAATTGCATTTTGTTGTCCCATATAGACATGCTTGGTATGATCCACAAATTTTAGGTTGTTATTGCATGATTTATTATTAGACTAAGATTTTATTGTATATATTAAGCAACTGAATTTATTTAAAAAAAAAAAGGAAAATCTCTTGACTATGATTTGATTGGAACATACTTTTGGACCTTAACAAAAGTCATTTGAGCATTGATGTCGTTTAATGGTAAACCCTTTCCATTTCTACTTATTATTGTCTCTCTTTTGTTCAAGTTCATCCCATGGTGTCTTATTTTTTAACATTAAGGACAATGTTTGATTTAGGTTTTGGGGGACAAGTTTCAAAACTTATGTCTCATTTGAAAATGTGTTGTCCAATTTATTGAGTCAATTAAAAAAAATATTTTGGGTATTTCTAACTCGAGTACTTATCCATTATGAGATTAGTTTCCGTAAATCTAGTTGCAACTGTTTCGGAGTGTAGAATTTGGAATTTTGAAAGTTAGTAGTTTGTCAATATTAGACAATAGTTTGTATTGCTCATAAGGTAGACGTTGTCTAAGAGTTTTGCATTGAGGGTTGTATTTTAGCTTCAATTTTCTTGTTTAAAGTTGAAAAAGCGAATTATTTATCTGGTGAACATGTGAATATAGTGGAGACCTGAACCTTGTGAGATTTCTAGCATTTCTCATTTCTGAGGGTTATAAGCTAATTCTGAATTTCTTGAGTCCTACATTATCTTGTTTCATGATCTCTATATTCTTTGTTTGTGACAAAAACTGAGAATAAAACATCAAAGTTGAATTATATCACTACAGTATGTTCTGAAGTTTGCCAAAGCATAGAACCCATATTAATTTAGGGAACTGAAGATAGGTTTTTCTCGTCTAGTTTGAGCCTTGTAGCCTACCCTCTTTGTTGTTCACCCTTAAAACCAGTCTGAAACCAGTTATGTCAGCATTTTACTGTTTAGTCCACTAACCACCAATTCAACCCACTAATTACCCAATTATGCTTACTGTGTCCTTTGCTTTTGAGAAAGGTTAGGGATGAGTTATCAAAGAAAAAAAATGTTTCATCATGGAATATTATACTCCATAGTATCAAAAGAATTTACAAAGAGCCTCAAGATCTAATGTCATTTTATATAGTGGAAAAAAATAATACTTCCTTACAATCAATAAAAAAATTGAATGCTCACAAACGATGGAGTTGAGTCAAGCTTTGAAGCTATCTTACACTTATCTTAGAAGACCTCTAACTTTCTCAAAAGTTTTGTTTATCCTCATCATTTCGTGTTTAACCTTGTCCTAAGCCCCAATACAACCTAGTCAAATCCTTAGGAAAATATGGCCAAAGTGTGGAGGGTGAATTAAGAAATATTGTGGTGAATGAAACAACATTCTTAGTTGATGATATTTCTTCTTGAGATCATATTTATTGTATCGACTTTTGATATTTTGTCTTGTATGAAACTATCTCTTATTCATTGTTTCATCTTATTCACATACATTTGAGAGAAAATAGCCAAATCTCCGAGTGATTTCATTATTAGTGATATACCTTGTGAGATTTGAAGTTAAAGAGGATTTTCTAGAATGTGATCCAAATATATGTCCACTTTTTAACTGAAATTTGCAACAAAGAAGATGACAATGATAAGCACCCTAAACATTTATTTTTACACCCCTAAATATACAATTGTTAAGTCCAATAAAAAATATTTCATTACATGAAATTTGCAACAAAGAAGATGACAATAATAAGCACCCTAAACATTGATTTTTACACCCTTAAATATACAATTGTTAAGTCCAATAAAAAATATTTCATTACATGTATTTTGTGCATTTTGTAGGAATTTAAGCACAAATCTCAAATCATACATAAAGTGACACAATAAGGCTAAAGTCAACAACTAGAAGACCCAATGGGAGTTCAAATACATTCATAAGGAATAAAAAATTTCAATCCCAAGACCCATGAAGTCAAGCCCACAAAGCATCAACAACTACGGATCTCGAGAAAATCTACATGAAAATTTGGATGTCCACATGACCAACTTTATTATAAAAGATATCTACAATACATGTTTCCTTATTCAACTCCAATACCATTATTTGTTTCACTCAACCATGTTTCCTTGTTTAACTCAAACCATGTTTCCTTGTTTTACTCAACCATGTTTCCTTATTTACTTAAGCCATTTTTACCTATAAAAATCTCATAAATGGAATTCATAAAGGATAGTTGGTCTTAGAGGGGTTTTTTTTTTTTTTGGTAGTTCTTGGCTTTATATTTTTACTTGGTAAAGAAATGCATGTACTACATTTTAATACTTCCATTTAAAAAGTATATTTATCTTTGTTTCTCTTTCTCCTTTAACTTTTAGTTTATTCTCACCATCCATTTTTTTACTATTCTCTTTATTCTTTAAATTAAAAATCAAATTTGTCTTCTAACCCAAGTGAAGTAGTCGATAACCCCTACTTTCACTATGCACTATTGAAGTTTATTGCAGGTTGAAGGAAAAAATAAACAAAAATAATAGTTATTTCTTTGATTGATGTCGAAAATCATGCAACGACATTAATGTCGGTTTTTGGCATCAATCAATCAAACTCTTAATATAAACTTGAATGAATAATTCCTATGTCTTTGGAATAGTGCTTATTGAAGTCAATTATTGACTTAATATTGATCGATAAGTTACATGAGTACATATATTAAAGCTTACACAATCAAGTAGGAAGTATCTGACGTTAAATAAAGAAAGAGTTATTTTTTACTAATCCGAGTTTCGAGTGTTACTAATGTTTGTGGGTATCTTTTCTGGAAACCATCACGAGACTAGAACTCGACTACTAGGGGAAACCTAGAGATTTAAAGGCTTATTACATATTCTAAGTGATATATTTTAAGCCCATAATTTTATATTTGTTATGTCCCAATATCTACTAAAAATATCTCATTATGTGTATTTTGTGTATTGTGTAGAAAATCAAGCACTGATCTCAAAATCATACACAAAGTGACACAATAAGGCTAAAATAAACAACTAGAAAAGTCCATTAGAAGTTCACATATGCATTGTCAGAGATCAAATATTTTCAAGGCCAAGACCCATGAAGTCAAACCCACAAAGTTTCATCATCCACGGATTTCGAGAAAATAAACTTTAAGATTTTGACATCCACGTGGAAACTTCATCATAGCCAAAGAATCTCTACAAACTCTACTATCCATTCTCATATTTGTACTCCACCACTTTTACACTCCACCTTATTCACTTTTACACTCCACGCGACATGTTCCATCATCTGATGATCTAGAGTAAATGCGAGGACTGGCATAGGTATTCCTAATATCCCAGATACGACATGTTCCATCATCTAATGATCTAGTAGGAAGATAATAGAAAAAAAATCAGATACAAATTGAACTTTGAGAGAGTTTAATATTCATGTAGTAATTATGTAATAGGTACGTAACTGCAAAAAATATGCTACCAAACCTGCATTGCAGGTATTTCTAAATGTTTAAATGGCAGAAAATTGAGGGACGTATTCTAGAAAATACTCATCAATACCAGAGTGAAAAATTAGCTCGGGACGAGACGGGATTGGCGGGATTGAAAATCTTCATCTCATCCCATCCCATTCTAGATCGGGACGGGATGAAATTATTCAATCCCATTAAGACTTGGAAAAATCAGGACGGGACAGGATCGGGATCGCGGGATGGGATGCCCAGATGGTTTTTTTATCTTGCCCGGCGCTTTCAAAACAAAGCGCCGGTATTGGTTTTAATTACCGGCGCTTTGATTCAAATGCCGGTATGGGTTACTCTATACCGACGCTTTATGAAAATGGCCGGTATTGTTTAATCTTTACCGGCGCTTAATTACATCTAATACGGCGTTTTCAAAAAAAAATTTATTTTAGTTTTTATCTGTACCGGCGCTTCTAAGAATAAACGCCGGTATTGGTTTGTCTATACCGGCGCTATATACCTAAAACGCCAGTTTAGGTCGCCCTTTCCCGACGCTTCAATATAAACGCCGACAGTGATTTAGGCTCAATTTATTACCGGCGCTTGGTATCCTAAACGCTGTTATTGGTTCTGTTTTACCGACGCTTCTTTTGAAATGCCACCTTGAAAGTGCCGTTTTAGACTTCGTTTTTTGTAGTGCACCTTATTTCACTCAAACACTCTTTCTTATTTCACCCAATACTCCATCTTCCACCCCATTATGTCTACACATAAGTCACACCCTTCTTCATCTATAAATACCCGACACATGGAGATCCAAAAAAGAATACTTTGAAACGCTTTGGAGAAAGAAATAGTTGAAGTAGTTGTAGGTTAGAGAGAAATAAATGAAAGTTTGGACTAGAGCTCACCATGTTTGGCTAACATCCTAACTTAGCGTGTGGTTGAGCCCATGGGAGGATAGCTCCAAGATGACTCTCTTTTAGATTAGTTATTTCCATTTTCATGTATTAGAGAATCATGTGTAATTAGATTGGTCTTGTAGTTTGGTTGTAATATGAATCTATGAGGTAAGTTAGATGTTTTGTGTTTCATTAAATGAATTCAACTCATGTTTTCCTATTCTACTTCTTAAGCTCAAGATAAGATAAGTTTTTTATACTTGCAATTTATTTAACAAGCTCCTTACCATGTTTACACATTCTTAGTCTAAGTTTCATTATGATTTGTTAGATATTTGGTGTTTCATTTAAGTATGGATTCCTTGTATGCTTTTAAATCCACATTTGATTATTAGATTACTAATATACTTAAGCTTGAAATCAATTTTCTCATAATGCCATATTTTTCATCCTAATGTGAGATGAAAATCTACTTTAGAATGTGTTAATGAATTTGAAAAAGATTAATCTAAGAGTGACCTAATGGTGCCATCTACTCATGATGGTAAACTCAAAGCCCTAACTCTCACATTTAGGTTCTACAGTGCATTTTTACTTGAAATACTTCACCAATTACTTCTTTTCTAACTAGGTTAAGTTTCAAAAGAGAATTGAAGATTAGTTTTCCAAATTATATAGCTTTCATTGTGGGATTCGACCCGTACTTGTCGTTATCTAACTCAATAGATAACCGTGCACTTGCGGTAAGATTTGTGATCGATAAATTGGAAGAGAATTGTTGACAAACGAGTGGAACTTCTCGACTATATTGAGGGTCTTGGCATTGATTTGTCCCCGTATCGTTGTTTGGTTGACCAAGTCTTCAAGGATGAAGATGATGAAGAGGGTATTTCGGATCCCTCGAGTGACCCGGTGAGCTAAAAACCATCATTCCTCTTCTTTCCTATCTCGCTCCATCATCTGTTCTGGCTGTCGATGAGAGAGTTTCATCTTCTCTTGCTATTGACGTAGTTGCTCCCCTTTCATCGAGTGTTCCTGCTGGCAATGTTGTGATCGTCTCTACTGTTTCTTTTCCAACTATTTTATCTTATTCTCTTGATGTAACATAATTGCTTTACCAATGACAAAAAAAAATTTCTTTCTTGCGTTGCATTTTGTTGATTCTATCATTTTCTGACTTGTACGTTCTTTTTTCGTAGTCTTAATTTGTCTTGGGTCCCCTTGGATCTATCGTATTGGCTTGACGTAGATTTACGTTAACCTTGTTAATCGTACTTTACGTTTTTTTGTACTCTTGTTTTCGCGCTCATTTGTTGATTTATCTGAAGTTTTTCTTTCTTTGGCCTTGTTGATTGAGAATTTTTTTTTTCGCTCAGATCTTCGACTGTCCATTTTATGGTCAGGTGTGTTGGTTGCTCCAAAAGTCTTACTAAGTATGTATTGGCTTGTATGCCAAGGTATTTCGTGTTCCGATGTATTAATCCGATTGGACGGTTTTATGAGTACGTTGACTCGTACCTCTTTAGTATATTTACTTTGTTGTAGTAGGAGTAAGTCATCTTGCGTGTCTCCAGCTTTTGCTTCTTGGTTCGACACTTTAATTTCTCAGAATTTGATTTGTGTGTCTTGCACTTCATAATACGTTATGTTTGTCGGTTCAAAGGCTTTTACGAATATGTCTTGACTTATGCATCCAGACCTCTAATTCTTGATCCGATATATAAATCAGAGTAGGTTGACTTGTTCGTCTCAAACCCAATTTTTTTACGAGTAAGTTGACTTGTTCGTCCCCACTTTCACTTCATTGGTTTGACGTATTAGTCGACCCAAACTTTTTTACGAGTAAGTTGGCTTGTTCGTCCCCACTGTTACTTTGTTGGTCTGATGTATTAGTCAACACGAAGTATTTTATGAGTAAGTTGACTTGTTCATCCCAACTTTCACTTTGTTGGTCTGACGTGTTAGTCGACTTGAAGTTTTTTATGAGTAAGTTGACTTGTTCATCCCAACTTTCACTTCATTGGTCTGACGTGTTAGTTGACTTGAAGTTTTTTTATGAGCAAGTGACTTGTTTGTCCCAATTTTCACTTTGTTGGTTTGTCGTATTATTCGACCCGAAGTTTTTTTTACAAAAAAGTTGACTTGTTAGTCCCAACTTTCACTTCGTGGTTGATTAAATCAGAAGTTTGTTGTTTGTGTCTGACTTATGCGTCCTAACCACTTGTTTGTAGCTTAACATGCTGATTGCTTCACATTGTTTGGCTTTAATGCCTAAATCTACTGCTCGGGGAGTAAGATGAGGAATTATTGATTATCTCATTTCGAGTGTTCAACAATATGTGGTAGTAGTAGTAATTCTCTTCCCATAAAATTACATTGTGTAATAGGTCCATTTGTGTGTATATACTGCATCTGTTTGATTGCTGCTCGATTGATGTCGTATCTTATGACGATAGGTGTCGAAGTGTATTTGTTGGATTTGGTTTCGTATTGCTCTGGAGTATGTTTTGGTGTTGTTTTGCCTTGAGTAGATTTAACTCGTTCGTTGCAACTTCTTCCTTCATGATTCTTCTATAGTTTTCGCATATCATTGTCGTGAGATAGCTAATAAACTCGGAATGTTTTTTGCTCAAGTCCCTGGTGTGTGTTCTTGTCAGGTGGTTCCGACAATCGGAGTAGAATCCATCATTGAATTGTCCAAGCATGCTCACACTAGCATCGGCTACCAAGATTTTCCTAGTTTTCTATATTAAATTTTATTTTGTCGAATCAAATTTATTTGCATTAGTTTCGTTATTGATAATGCAGGAGGTATTGTGTAATACCTGCCAAATCACTTACCAATATAATGTTACTAACTTAGTAATTAATAATATTTATTTATTGGTAATACTTATTAATTTGTAATATGTATATATTTTATGATATAAATTTTAGACCTAGGTTTAGGTTGGTGGTGGTGGGTAAAAGAGAAGTGGTGGTTGTATTTAGCTAAAGCTAGTAAAACCCTGATTAAAACTCATTTAAAAGAAAACCTAGCCTAATTTTCTCTTTGGATATACACAGAAGAAAAGGAAAAACCTACGTAGAAAAAAAGGGAGGCGATAAATGAAGAATTTTTGCTCAAACTTTGGGATTTTTGCAAAAACTGTGAGTTAAACTCTATTGTATCCTCCACTTGTGATTTTGATTACTCCTCCATATCTATTTTTTTATTTTTATAATTGTTGTTGTTTCAGTATTATAATTTATGATGCATTTTTTTACAAGTCCTAATAATTAGTGTATAGAAACATATTGTACATAAATAGCACATGCATAAAAGTAGAGTTTGTGTGGATTGATATTGTCAGTAATGAAGGTAAATGTTGTAGGAATCTTAATGGTGAGAAGTTTGGGTTGATAAATTCATAAAGAACAATTTTTCATCAAATGAGTTGATTGATTCATACAGAAATCAAATGGGCTGGTAAGGGGTCCACTTCCTTTGATGATGGCTGAAAGGGGCGATTTCTAAACAAAAAAAGGAAAACTATGTGATGTTGATATTGTTTGTTGACTCTAAAAAAAAAGCCATGTGATGTTCACAAAAAAAAAAAAAAAAAAAAAGTTGTGTGATGTTGATATTGTCTATAAAAAAAAGCTATGTAAAAAACAAGATCCCATTCATTAAACTATAATTTTACAAGTAGAACCATAGGACAATGATCCCATTTAGCTAGCTTTACCACTGTTTCATAAGGAGTAAGCATGAGTCAAAACTACACATCACAATTATTGGTGCCAAAATGTTACAAAGGCAAGTCAAATAGGTGAGGTCCATAAGAGTTAAAATATATATATATATATATATATATATATATATATATATATATATATAATATACCAATGATACCAATTTTAACCAGGACCTATAAGTTTTCAGTTTTACAGGTTACAAACTTTTACAGAAGAGATAGAATAAATGAAAGAACGAAGAAGACAACAATAATGCACAGTAGAGTAATAGGAAAGGCAGATAACAACCAATGGAATAAAGGAGAGAAGAAAAACAGTATGAACATTAAATAGCATAAAAATGCAAGAATTAGAAAAATTGCATCCATTAGATGAATTTTAAAGATCTTAACTTTGATCACTACAATCGATCGATCTAGCTCTAAGACAGTTTCCTGCTTTACACTTAGAGAGGACCTAGAAGATCTTATCAGAGTGTGATCTTTCTTTTAAGTTAAGTATTTTGAAAACAGAAGTTAAAGAACTCTACTTTGTATTGTCCAAGAGAACACCCGATTCACTTCTTAGGGTGACTTTGATAGTTCAACCAAGTTCAATACGTTCTTTTAAGTAGAGGTTTTGTATAAGAGAAGAAAACAGAGAGATGTATATATAACAAAAGATGCTTATATATTGATAAGAAAATACTAAAAATAATTACAGAGGGAATTTAAAGACTTACAGGTGGAATATACAAGAAGGAGATGGAGAGGAAAGCTTACAAACGTAGATAGCTAAGGGTTACAGAGCAGGTTTGGGGTTCTAGAATCGTCTGTCTTGCTCTGGAAGAGCTTACATTTATTTATAGACTAAGGAGATAAGAAGAGGTGAAGAGATAAGATTCTTCTTTGAGTGGAGGATGAGCTGGAGGCTTATCCTTTGCTTTTGTCTTGTTGCATTGAGTGGAGGTGGACTGTTGAAGATGATTCGATTGTTCACCTTCTGTCGGCAGGTACTGTTGAAGATGCTTCGACTGTAGCTGCATAATTGAAGGGACTGTAGCTTCACGCGGATGCTTTTGATAAAGAGCAAAATAATCTGTCAGGCTGTCTGTTGACTGTGGCCGAAAGTAATTTGGTTGATTGTGGAGGTGGCAGATGCTGCCTTTGAAAAATAGAAGTGGGTCCATTTATAAATCTCAAGGATCGACGATTCCATAACAGTCATCTTCATTGAGATTAACTGTTTGATCATCTTCTTCGTCTTCTTCGGCTTCATCAGAACATATTTGAGATAAGGTTTCAATGAGCTGAGCTCTAGTTGGCTTGGTCTTGATCTGCTGGAGAATCTGCTGCTTCAACTGCTTTATGTTGGAGGATGATTCTGAAGGAGGACCAATTTGAACTGGGACAGTTGGTAATGGTGTAGATAACACTTCTTTTTTGGAGAAGAAGGCATTTATACCTTCTTTTGTAACCTTAGAATGATCGAACCTTTGCCACCATTTGACCTTGTAGCGACGGCACAACCATGAAGGCTTTGATTTGGAAAGAGCACCTGGTGCCTCGGGATTGGAACAGACATAATCCCAACACATAATCCAGGCAAGATTGAAACGAATAAAGAACTAGATTGACAGAACCTGTTGATCAATAGGCTCAGGAGGTTGGTACTTGTCGCGAAAAATATTCCATCCTTCTCGAACTGGAGATGGAAGAATATCAAGAACTGGACCAAAAGAACTCCACCATTGGTGTTGGAACCAAAATGGTAGAACTTTGGCATTGAACTTCTTACAGAACAGGAAGAACCAAGAATGCCCCGATTGATGAGGACTTATAAGAAATGCTCTAGTCCATGCACTCTTATAATCATAGTAACTGTAAGTTTGAGGAACATATCTCTGTGAGAGCTTCTTATGAAAACGGGGGTGTTGGCCCCATTCTGCCTCTGTCAGAACTTTGAAAATCTGACACTTGGAGAAGGTGATTCGAGTTTTAGTGTCATCATAGTGATGAGTAACACTAATCGAATTAGAGTCTACCAGAATGAATTCATAGAATTCTCTGGTTTTTGTTGCATCAGACTCTTCATATTGTTGATCTGGAGAGAATAAATGCCTTGAGATTGCTTGGGGATCAGAGATGAGAACTCTGAATTGTGGTTCAACAATACATAACAAATCTAGATTGGTCTTGTTAATGTATTGGAGAGGTGCCTGATTAGGCTTTGAAAAACTTACCAGAGAAGACAACTCTTCCTTTTGGTCAAGAGCTGCATATTTCTGGGTTAATTGAAAGGCATAAAAGAGAGGGGCTGGCTGCAGAGAAGCAGGAGGCTTCTTCGCATAGCTTGATTTTGATTTGGGTTTGGGAGATGAGTTGGAAGAAGAACTCATCTTTGAAGGAACTCACGGGAGAGGAAGTCTGCCAGTGAGTTGTCTTTTCCCTTTATATATTTGATATCAAAGTCAAATGCAGAAATCAAACCTTGCCATCTGGCGAAAATCTGTTTGGAAACCAAATTTAAAACATCTTTAGTTAAAATGTCTTTTGCAGATTGGCAATCAATTTGTAATAAAAATTTCTGATTAATCAAATCATCTTGAAATTTCATGATGCACAATACGATCGCTAAAACTTCTTTTTTGACCGTAGAGTAATTCATCTGGGTAGAATTCCAAATACCTGAATGGTATCAGACTAATTGAATAGTAGAAGACTGAGGTAGACGCTGTTTGAGGATACCACCATACCCATGATTGGATGCGTCGGTTTCTACAATTTTGAAGGCATCGGGATCAGCAATTCCTAAACAAGGAAGACTTTTGACTTGGCTTTTGACTTGGCGGACTATAGAAGTATGGGCTTCAGTCCATGGGCCTGGGTTTTTCTTAAGGCGATTATACAAGGGCTTAATTAAAACACGGAGGCCTTGATAAAAATTAGCAACATAATTTAAGGATCCAAGAAATCTTTGTAATTGGGTTTTATCCCGGATTTCATCTGGAAATTTTTCTGCAAATTCAATTGTTCTTGAAATTGGGGTAATCATTCCATTAAAAATCTTGTGACCTAAAAATCTAACATTTGTTTGAAATAAATTGATTTTAGTTGGAGATAAAACCAATCCATTCTTCTTTATACAATTTTCAAATTGATATAAATGTTTCCAGTGGGCTGGAACGGAATCAGAGAAGACTAGTATATCATCGATATACACAATGGTGAATTGAGAAAAATGGGATAGAATATCATTCATGATATTCTGGAACTCACTAGGAGCATTTTTGAGACCGAATGGCATAACATTCCACTCGTAATGTCCAAAAGGAACATTAAAAGCGGTTTTATACCGATCTTTGGGATGAACCTGAATTTGCCAAAATCCAGATTTAAGATCAAACTTGGAGAAGACACAAGCATTGTGTAGTCTCTTAAGAAGATCTCTCTGAGAGGGAATTGAATATCTAATCCATTGAAGAACCTGATTTAAAGGTTTATAATTTATTACAAGACGAGGACTTCCTCTTTCAAGTTCTGCATTTTTATTAACATAAAAAGCAGCACAACTCCAAGGAGATTTAGAATCTCTTATGAGTCGTTTTTCTTTTAAAGATTGAATTTCTTGTTTGCAAAATTCCATAAGTTCACTATTCATTTGAATAAGTCGAGCTTTAGTGGGAATTTTTCTTTCATCAAATCCTGGTTCATAAGGAAGACGAACCACATGCTGAGATCTGTACCAAAATGCATTAGGAAGATTAGAACAGAGTTCATCTTGCAAATGTTTTTGATATTGGATAATTTGAGATTGAAGTTTAGGTTCACAGATTTGATCAGCTATCCTTTTATATTCAATTTCTTGTTTAAGAAAGTTTAACTGCTGTTGTTTGCAGATTAAACGATTCAAAAACTTTTGTTTAGAAACTTGATTAAGTTCATAAACTTCTGATTTAAACAAGAATGGAAATTCAACTTTAGTGCCAAGCAAGGTAGTTGAAATTCCTTGTTTAGTTACAGAAAAAGGAGAAATTGCATTAATAAAAGGTGTGCCTAATATCATTTTTTGTTCCATATTTTTAACAAGAAGAAAATGTTGCTTAATGCAAATATTCTTTTTGCAAATATGGGCATTGGTTAATTTGAAAGCAATTTGAAGTTTAGAGTTATCTGTAGTGTACAAACTTTGTGCAGTTTGTTTGAAATATTGGGAAGGTACAACACCTTCTTGGATACAATTCATATCAGCTCCTGAGTCAATCAAGGCAATTGCTGATATACTTGTTTCATTGTAAATATTTAAAGTTATAGCCACATACCATTTTTGGATGGTAACAATATGTGGATTAGTTGGTTTTTTGTTTAAATTACAAAGAAAATCAGCTTGTTTCTGTTTTGAAAAAGAAGGTTGTGAAGGAATAACAGGAATTATTTCTTCATCTTCTTTTTCAGACACGACAGGAAATTGATTTTCTTGCAACATTTGTATTTGAAGGTCAGTTAAATTTTGATGTTGTTTTAACTGATTAACTTCTTTTTTAAAATTATTTACTTCATGCTGTAAGTCTGAAAGACTGACAGGAGAAGCATTAATTTTGGTTTGGTTAAACCTTCTAATGATTTCACGATGATCATAGAATGAGGTGAGTACATCAGGGGGAGGTTTAGTTTGTGTAATAGTATTTTTTATATGTTGAAGATATTCAGTCTTCATTTGAGGATTATCAATCTTATCAACAAAGTCTAACAATATTTGGGATTGTTTATTTTGTGATAGCATATTGATTTTTGGTTTTGCAGAAAGATGGCATAAACATGCACCAGGAGTACAATCACAAGATTGTTCAGAAGAAGAATCAGAAGAATCAGAGGAATAATTCAAGTTATTCATCTGCAGTTCTGGTTCAGAAGATTCGGAGTCTGAATCAATCAGGCAATTAAGGAACATTTGTTTTATAGGTTTGGGAATATCAAGGGCTTGGACCTTTTGGGCCGTTCTGCATTGTTTTGCATAATGGCCAGGCTGACCACACTTAAAGCAAACTGGCTTTGAAGTGGATCCTTTCTTAAAAGGCTTGGACTTATGAGTCCCATGCTTTTTGGGCTTGCTAAAATACTGTTCAAGTGGCTTAGCAGGCTTTGGGCCATAAGGCTTTTTCTTTTTAAATTGACGGGCCGGATTGAACCTATATTTTTGTTTGGAAGTTAAATGGGTTGGATACCTGAAATCATCAAACCCATATTGTTGACAAAAATCACCTAATTCTTTAGGTCCAGTAATGTGCTGTTTCTTTAATTGTTTCTTTAATTTTAAATCATTGCAAATTTGAAGAGCACATTTATTAATAAATGCTATTAAATCTCCAAATGTGAGCAGTTCATATTGGATATCACCACCATGTTGCTCTTGGAGCTTAGTTCAAACAGTTTCAGCAAAGATTTCAGGAAGTCCTGAAATGAACTTTCGTTTCCAGAAGGGATTTGCTGCATCAGTCTGAAGCATTACTCTTTTCATAAAGATATCCTTATAATATCTAAAATGACTTAGAGTAGGACATTTATGAGACATAAGCAGATCCTTTGCTTTACCTTGATATTCATTAGGATTTCCTAAGAAATGTCTAAGAATACTTTGGATTAAGGTAGGCACACAATCTGGAATGAAAATTTCATGGCCATCTTGTTCGATTTTGATGGGATTACCATCAGGACCAATTTTCTTAGCAAACAATATTTCTGTTTTTTCCTGAGTGGTAAGATAATTATCCCACCATCCTTTTAATAAGCCAGAAAAACCTTGAATTATAATAGATGCAATGGTATTATCTTCTTTACCTTCTGCTCTGTGAGTAGAAGCCATCATTACCATTTCTTGAGTTAGCTCAAGAATAACATCTTCACTAATGCCATCAATATTCCAGATATACAATTCTTTTGTGGATAAAGAACCAAAGGTTTGAAGATTTCTTTCTTCAAACTGCATATCAGGGAATGAAGGTCTAGGATAAAAATTCCTAGATGTTGGCATAGGGTTTTTCCATTTGGGTGTTTTGGATGCTGTTTTAGCATGTCTAATGGGATTTGCCTGGTATGGAATGTAATTTAAACGATCCAATTCAGACATAGGATCAAAATCAGCACTGAAGTCTGAATCACAGTCAGTTATGGCTGGATTAGACAGGGTATTGATACTTAATCTTGAACCCAATTTGAGAGCATCTAATTTGGCATCAATTTCTTTTAATAAATTTGTTTTAGAAGAAAAGGTGTTTGGCGCCAAAGGTTCAGGAATTTGAAAGTAAACATTCTGTTTCTTTTGTTCCTGTTCTTTGCTAACTTTTTCTTCTAATTGCTTCTTTTTGAGCTCATTTGTGAAGAGTTGGTCTTGAACCAATTTTTCACCAAGTTCAGAGAGAAGAAGGTTAGTATAATTATTCTGATGAATAATAGTACTAACATAATCTTCAGTTTGATGAGAAAAAGGGGAAGCAATATAATTTTGATTTGAGACTTTGAACTGGAGATCAACTATGGGAGGTAACACAGATCTCACAGTTTTCTTGTCTGTAGCAGTCCAGACTATAGGTGTTACATTCAACACATGAATTTGAGGAATGTGGACATTGAAATACCAATCTAAGAAGGGTAGATTTGCTTTCAATTCTTCACAACATTCATAGAAAGATTTGCTAAGTTCTTTACGTTCTGACTCAGTTGTCTGATCAATGAACTTTTCACATCTTTCATCATTGTCAGGAGACAAGAAGTCTTGTTTGATTTTTTCTTTATTAAGTTTAAACTTTGTTGTTAAACACTGAACCCTTGGAATCTGAAATTCCATTTCAGATTGTGTGGGTGATTGGTTTGCTTCTGAAGTTTCAGGAACTTCATTATGATTATAAATCGGTTGAGGAATTTGAGGATAATTAGGATTGGTCCTAATATTCCTTAATTGGAGATTAGGGATCTCCTCTGGTGTAGCAACTCTAGAAGGAAGTCTAGAAGGAGTTGTTCTGAAAGAAGATTCAGATCTTCTTCCAGAAGCAAACTTAGAAGGGTCAAGAGTTGTGACTCTGACATCACTGAATCTTAGTTCAACAGATCCATCTGGGAAAGATAGGATTTTGTCAATCTGACTTGGAGGAAGTTTCGTAGGGTTTGAAACTCCTTCAATGATCCATGATTCAGGGAGAGTGACCTGATCCCATTGAATCGTTCTGGGTACGATTACATTGGTTTTCTGGTCATTGACTTCAAAGAGGATTGTGTGTCCTCTGTCATCTGTTTGAAGAGCACGAGGCCTTAATTGAGTTTTCATAGCTTTATAAGTGATCTTATAAATTAAAGAAAATGGTTCAGAACCTTCTGCCATATCAAAGCCAGAAGTCTGAATATTGAGGGTAAGTGTCTCGAGGATATTTTGATCACTAAGAGACACAGAGAAGTCAGGGTAACAGTTAAAATAAACTGGACCCATAGATAGTGAAGACTCTGCAATTCCAAGTAGAGAATCACCGAATTTGTTGTGTCTACAGTCGCGAAGAGCAACTAAGGCACAAGTATCTAGTCCTAACCTAGTTAAAGGTTTCAGTGCTACTTGTATTAATCCAAAGTGGATATATTTGTATTTTTCTTTAATTAAAGATTGGATTGTTTGAGAACAAAGGAGTTGTTTTGAATCTAAAGATTTATTAATCGGTATAGTCTGTTCGACAATACTGATTAAATCTTCAGTTTTTTGTGAAAACATAGATTTGGTAATTTCGTAAATTTCCTTTTGAGGTATTACCGGTATAGACCAGTTTTGTAAATCTTGTTCAACTTCAGAAATTCTACCTTCCATTTTGGTTGGTAAACTGTTTGACCTAGAACTAGAAGTTTTGGAAAATCTTGAAAACAAAGACATCTTTTCAAAATTGCTTTGAGGATGGGTAAGGAACACTGTACTCGGACCACCTACAGCTGGACCATCTGAGTGGGACCACCTAACCTAGATCTTGCTAGCGCACACCATGGCGACTTACACTGGATCTGGTTCCTAACGGCTGACCAACACTCTATGCGACTGACCAACGCTATCAACGGCTGACCAACAGTACCTTGGACTCACTAACCTTGGTATTCTCTTGTTAGTATGAGAAAGCACATTTGGACACATTCACCTCATTAACAGTGACTTGAGATTTAAAGGCAAAAATTTGAATTTGCCTTTGTGGGTGATAAATACAGTTTGAGGAAAAGCTTCCACTTCATGGCATTATCATATTATGTTTAAACAGTTCACATGGTATTATTATATCACACAGAGTCATGGTGTTATTCTAATTGCTTAAAAATATCCAAAATCATAGTGTTATTAAAAATGGTAATAGTTATTTACGGTTTTATTGTTATTGTTGCATGTGGGGTATGTAACGTGTTGTTATTCACATGATGTTGTCACCAATTCGCGTGTTTCTGTCACAGTGTTAGTATTCAAACTATTTTTTATATAAATATTTAGAAATGCTCTTTTCCACAACTAAAAATTATTATTATTTTTTTATACAGACTTGCTTGTATACGTGTGATATAATTTTGGGTATGTAGACTTGCTTGCATATCGATACGTCGTTCCATGTGAATTTGGTAGTACGTGTAATATTTAGGAAATACTTGTCAAGTATCGAACTTCGGGTGAGATGACATGACACTCGATGTGGCACCCCACTTGGGTCATGTATACTCGAGTGGCTTCGATGGCAAGGGAGACACACTTGGGTGAGGTTTGATCGGCACAGGAGGAGAATGCGATTGTGAAAAAGAAGTTAAGAATTAGGAAAATAAAGAAAACCTTGAATTGATCATATCATGAAAATGTGCATGGATTATTTTAGCATGTATTAAGTTAGCCTTGAAGGAAGAAACTAACTGCTCATTCGATTCTCGAATGAGAACTACATGTCTTCCTTAAGATGAAATGCATATATATTTTTAGGATATTTAATTGTCTAGTGGTGACATAATTAGTAAGTTTGCTCACACCAGTATTAATATACTGACCCAAATTTTGTATTGTTTTACAAATTTGGATGCGTTCTTAATGAGCGTAGCCCCAAAGACTTATCAGGGTTAATTGGAGCGCAAAGGTGGTATTAGCTGCGTGGCGATAGCTGAGGATTCAATACATTTTGTTAGATATTGAGTTTATTATTTTTCCTACGTAATCAGATGTAGGGATTAGTTATTAATGCTCGGATGTTTGAGTCAGAGATTTATTTAGGGATTGATTAATGTATTTTTTTTTATGATTCATATTGTGGCTTGGGTTTATAATTGTGGACCTCATTTTGAGAGAAAGAATTTTGAGAAGGTTGTTATTTTATTTATTGCCTCATGACTGTACCATTTAATTTGTTCATGTCGTGCTTTGGTTTTTGGACAATCTATTAATTTATGTTGTTAAAAAATCGGGGGGTGACATGTCGTTAGCCTTGTCGTGGATAATGTGGATCAATCTTTCATTTGTCAGTAAGGTATTCAGATTATGTCAGTTGGCCGATCCCTGCTTGAAGTGCAAATTTCTTCTTGTTTCCCGTTGTGATTTGTCGCAGTGATTTTTTTGGTTTTGCTTGATGGTGTTGGTGCTCCTACTTCGATATAGATCAACTCGAGTAGGTGGTGTTAGTGGTTGTTTCTTCATTGGCTTGACTGTTTACTTCCTCCAGCTACGGAGTGCAAGGCGTATATTAGCTCTTTGGGTTGCTCTTTTGATCCTGCAGTGGTGTATGCCTTCTCTTTTCTTTTGGGTTGTTTATCAGACAGCCTAATGAATTTGGCGAGTCTTCCTCTTTGAACCTAATACTCAATTTCGTCTTTGAGATTATAGCAATTTTCGGTGTCATGCCCGTGATTCTTGTGGAAAGAAGAGTATTTGCTCTTGTCTCGCCCCTTTGGGTCTCTTATCATTTGCAGTGGCTAGTTGACGTCTTCCCATTTTCCCATAGATTTTAGTATGTTCGCTCGGCTTGTCTTCAAGGTTGTGTATGGTTTTTATGTTTTTTTCACCATACTTGTTACCCGCTCATGCCTGGGCCTTGCCGATTGCAGCTTTCCAAATTTTTGCTGGTTGAATCAGAACTCTCATTGGTCTGGTGCCTCTTTGACTGAACGTTTTCTTCCCTGGGTTTGTCGTCTCTTTTCTTTCTTTCCTCCCGGAATTACCATGAGTGCGTCGGAGAATGGTGGTTTTGCCAATTCGTACAACACGTTAGGATTTGTGACCCCGATCCTGAATGGGATTTTAGCAGGGGTCCATCTGCGCCATGAGTATGTCCACACGAGGTCTATTGTAGTGCCATTGGATGTTCGGGAGGTTTGAGCTATCACATGTTGTGGTTCCCTGTTGTTGGGCACGACTGGCCTAGTGGTTATTGACGGATCAGAATCATGCAACGTTGATAATGTAGCTTCATTAGTTGGAGGATTACTATGATCATTGCTAGGTTGAGGGCATGTAGGGGATTCTATTTGTCTCGAAAGCTTTTCAATCGGTGATCAGGGCAAAGGAAGTTTTCCTACTGTAGACTCTCTTCTTAAATGTAAACTATTGTTCCTCATGGACGATGCCAAACTGATGCATCAAAAATTCGTTCTCCTGTAAGTGTGACCTGCAAAACAAATATTAGATTACCAAATACCACCTTTTTGGGGGAAGAAGGCACTCCGGTGCTCAAGTCGGTAATTCAGTTGGAGATGGAGATAAATCTGGATAAAACTCAATTAAAGTTGTATATCTTTGTCGAATGTTCTCTTTACATTATATAATGGTCGTTATTAATTCCCTGCGTGACTTAAGCATGTGAGGCGCATCGAGGGGGGATGTTCCTCGTAACATTCTCATTTTTTATGAAGATACGTCTTCGGAGGCGTAACTCCCTCCACAACTCTTTTTCTCTGTAACGTTCCTTCTCTTTAAAGGAAAACTTTATATTCTCTGAATTTGGGCCTTTAACTATGATTTATTCTGATGGGCTCAGTATGAGCTTTTATGACTGGATTCGCCATTTTTTAGCTTTATGGATTGGCCTAGTTTTGGGATACTTCATTTTCGTGATAAACGATCTTTGCCACGTGTACAGCTACGACATCAGTCTTATTTGATGTATCATCACTTAGTAGACAAGTTATTTGTTGGACAAATAGTAAACCTGTTAGGGGTGTAAATCGATTCGATCATTTCAAAGTTGGACCAAAACCGAACCGAACCAAGAATTCGGTTCGGTTTCTACATTTATCAAATAAATAACCACATTTGGTTCGATTATTTTCGATTTTTCCCTTTTTTATTTTTTTATTCATTTTTTGCTGCTACAAACAACTGAGTTGGCTTTAGCACAAAAGGAATAAGTTAAAGCTACAAAGAATGAAAAGAATAAAATGAAGCTTAGTTTGCAATGTAGGAAAACCCAGAGACAGAGAGTACAAATAAAATAAAAATATAAAGAAAGGGGAAGCAGTAAAGGGAAAGTAAGGCCCCGACTATTTATTTATAGATAATTCTTTTAATTTTTTTCTTGCCTATTTCTCTTGATAATTCAATAAGATTAAAAAAAAACGGCCATGTCTCTCATATACACAATACTATAACATCATACATAATATTATAACCACTGCATTGTTTGCATCTTAATCTATCTCCACCACACCCATTTGATGATCTGAACAAGACCGAAACCTTCGATGATGATTCCACCAGTCTCGTAATTTCATCCTGCAAGAAAGTTTTTTTATCAAATCAGAAGTGTCGAAGTTGTCGCCATCATCATTGCTCGTCTTTGCTGCAAGCAAGTGAAAAGTTTAGTTTTCTTCAACAAGATTGTGTCAATCTCTGTCTCTCGTCCTCAACTTACAAATGGTTGGATAGAGAGAAAAAGAGAGTTGAAAAAATAGAAAATGTGACATTAATAAAAAGAAAGAAGTTGGGTAGGTTGGAAGAGGTGGGCGAGGCTTAAATAAGATTAAAAAAAAATAAGATTTTTTCAACTCTTTCTCTGAATGGGGCATTAAAAAATGAGATAGTGGGAGTTAAGAGAGAGGGTGAGAACGCTAGGTGCTTTGGAATGGGGTGAAAAGTTAAATAAGAGTGGGTTGGTGGGGTAGGAAGGGGATTAAATAAGAGAGGGAAAGGGTTCGGGGGATTAAAAAAAGAAAGGAAAGGGTTCAGTTTGGTCCGGTTGTTTCGGATGTGTGAAAGACAAAAACCGAAATCGAAACCGAACCCAACCGAACCAAACCAACTTATTTCAATTCAATTTCCATTTTTCTCAGTTCGGGCTTTTCGGTTTGGTTCGGACGGTTTTCAGAAACCAATTAACACTCCTAAAACCAGTTTTCATAGAAAGAAGACATCAAGAAAGATTCACTCTTGGATCAACAAAGCAAGATTCTTTGTAATACTCGTGATATCTCTTTTGGAGTTGAGACTCTCAGCTATAAATTTTACAGTTAGAATGTACCAAGGGAATCAAAGCCATCAGGCTACACTTAGGGTGTGTTTGGTTGCATGCAATATTATTTTATGGGGCCAAAGGTAGCCATGTTGGTTGGCTAAGGCTGTGGTGGTTTGATCCCACGTCTTGGATTCAATACCTACTAGCGGCATGGAGTGGGAGGGGATAAGGGTAAAAGAAATAAAAATTTAAAACACGAAGGAAAAATCTAATTTTATGAGAAACCATGAGAGGACCACCTACATTTAGGGCTTGTTTGGTTAGTCATTTTCCTTTTTATGTAGATTTTTGTTGTTTGGTTGTTTAATTACTGACAAAAAATCAATTCTTTATAAGATTGTGATCCCACTATTCATGGGAATCCAAATCCGAAGGGGAGGCCTCAGAATCAGATTCACGGAAACAGTTTCAATTTCCTTGTCTATTTTTGTGTAACCAAACAGACCCTTAAGCTAAATTGAAGTAGTACTCATCATTTATCACTAGATATTGTGATCAACAATGGGAATATACTCGTAAACATGATATTCACTCCTTACTCCCTCAAGCATGTGATTTTGATGTTCATGGGACTTTCATTCCCACCGTTGATCACAAAATTTAACGGTAGATAATCAGTTTTACCTCAATGTAGCCTAAATGTAAGTAGTCCCCTCGTGAATTTCCATTAAACAAAATTCAATGCAACCAAACACACCCTTAATTGTTTGGCAAAATTATAAATTGTGGAAAAGTATTGTTATTCTAGATAAGATGTTATTTCACATACTCTCGGAAAATCAGAGTGGCGCAGCGAAAGCGTGGCGGGTCCTAGGATCAAAACTTGACTCTAAAAATACTCATTTTTTGACATTTGAGTTATATCATATATTTTTTTTCCCCAAAAAAAGCTTATGACATTTTTATTCAATAAGCATGATATTTGAGGTCAATATCAATCAAAAAACAAACGTAAGTGGTCCAGTAAAGCTCCCCAATCGATCAATCTAGATAAACACTTTGCTCAAATCAAAAGTAGTGCAACCACCTTCTCCACTTATGGCACCAATGATCCAAATGAATCCAAAAAAAAGGTGATGTAAAATGATTTGTTGTATAGATGGAAGTTGAATCTTACAAACCATCTACTCATTTGATAAATACATTTCCATAGAAAAACAAGGCTAACCCAACCTACTCACCATGTGAGGTGGCTCAAAATCGGCCCCTCTAATTGACCATTTTGAGATAAGATCATATATTTGTGAACTAACTTTGATTTTATAGTATTAAAGTAATTGATTTGTTGCGCATATTTATCTTCTTAAGGTTTTGTTTAGTTTGGTTAATTATTTGTTTTGCACTAGACAAAAAGGACCTGAAGAATATGCTATTTGTAGATGGAACCTTCGAGTTTATTAACTAGTAGAGTCTAGAATTCGAAAAATTATTTCATGTTAAAGGGGAAAATTAGGGTAGGTCTCATCTTAGAACTTGTACGACAAGTCATTAACCATGGTAGGCCATGTATTTTATTTTAGACAACTCAATAACTAAATCACCGTTTTATACCATATAAACGGTTTGATAGACTACACACGAACCACATCAGAATATATGTTAATAGACCATGATCTCAGTGTAAATCAATGGAAGGATCTTAAACATTCATCAACCTTTTATTTTCACCTTTAAGGTCAATTTTGATAGTGTGAGAAGGCACTGAATAAATTAAGGTTGTGACTCTACTCTGTATATAGACGCCCAAGGTTTAGGAGACCAAAGCCATCATATACTCCTTGAAGTTTATTGTGGTGTAAATTCATCACAAGCATGTTATCCTTCCAAAACCTGAAAGTTTGAGGAGGCAAATAGGCTTTATTATGCCCATCTTTTTCCTTTCCCGCAGTTTGAGATGCTCTTAAGGTGGCTACAAGTTTTTAAACATATCAATGCGTGGACAATATTCTAATCATAGGTTGGTGCATAGATGCTTGTCATGCATATAATAAGATCCTAGCTAGATTCATCCCTTCTTCAATTAGGGACCCTTTCTCCTCTCATTTAATTCATTCCTCCTTCCCCTTCACCCCTTTTGTTAGTAAACCCTTTTCCCTAATTACTTGATTTAGCCAAGCAGGCAATATTACTTTGTCAGTTAATGTATCATCTGACTCGCAACAAAAAAAAAATTGATAAGTTTACATGAAACTTTAGCCTGCATCAATCATTGGATTGTAGAGAGCTTAATTAACATTTTAAACCAAATCAAGGGACCTTTAGTTAGATTTATACACTTTTGGGGGGGACTTTTGGCAGCTCACATGATGTGTCCAATTTGATAATACATTCAATACAACCTCATAGCTGCCCTCTCAATGACAAGGAATAAAAGCAACACAAATCCTTTATTATTCCTTCATAGATTAATGACCAACCACATGGGTGTGTGCTGTCATGACCTTCTCCATATTTCTTAGTTGTCTCTATTAAACATCTCTCTGTGATTCATCAAACACCTTCACAAAGATCCCACCCTCCACATGTAATAGATAGATATTAGAGTCCACCCACATGGCTTCTTCTCTTCACTGTCAGATCAATTTGCCATTCTTTATATACAACACAACATAGCAGAGAACCAATTTGGGACAAACTGGGAAGCTATGGAGTCTGTTGGATCTTCTTTCAAGTCTGTTGATTCTTTCAAGTCTACTACTAGCAGAGATGATGAAGTAGAAGCTGTGGAGCTTTTTGATGAGTTTTGGTTCTTCCAAAACTTGTTTCAGAGGAAGACTAGCATGGTTAGATCATGTTCTGATCCGTATCCATCATCTAAAAGCATTGAAGAGACGTTCGAGCAAATTCAGATTAGTAAGCAGTGTCCTAGCTCCATCAATACATCCAAGAAGGATGCTTTTGCTCGACATAACATACATCGTACTCCATCATTGCCACCTACTATAGGAAGGGAAGAAGTGGTTCAAGAAAAAGAACCTGTTCTCAGAATGAGCAAACTGACCCGCCAAGGATCACTATGCTCTCCACAAGTCAGCTCTTCATTACCACCTTGTATAGAACGTGAAGAAACGATTCAAGAGAAAGAAACTGGCTGCAGAACAAGCAAATTGAGCCGCCAAGCATCACTTTGTTCTTCACAACGCATCCCATCATCACCACCTTGCGTAGGAAGGGAAGAAGTGGTTCAGGAAAAAGAAACTGTTCACAGAATGAGCAAATTGACTCGCCAAGCCTCACTTTCCTCTTCAAATGTCTCAACAACACCTCGAACTCCCAAGGTAATATTCTTCAATCCATATTATTGCCTACAGTTATTGTAGTTTTTCAGCATAGTGCCATTTCTAGTATACATGTAGACATGGATGTTCAGCCTGATCTACTGATTGGAACTTTCCGATTAATTGTAACAGATGGAAAATCTTAGACCATTGTATCTAATGCCAACTATTGACATTTTATCTAATGATATTGGTATTTGATTGTTACAGGCAGTAACACCAAGTCCTGGGATTACTAAGAACCAAGTGCGAAAGGAAAGGATTGACAACAATAAGGATAGAAGAAAATCTGCTTTATCGACAAATGAGGTTAAACGCAGGAGCCTAAGTTACAACATGACCTCCAAGAGCCTAAGTAAAAGCATGAGCTTAAAGAGCCGAAGTGAGCTTGAATGTGAGGAGGTTCAAGGTTTTAAAGATTTGGGGTTTGTATTCGACAAAGAAGTCTTAAACCCAAGTGTGCTTAACATAATTCCTGGTTTGCAAAGCAACAAGCCAGTTGACCAGGACAATGACAATGCCAGGAGGAAACCTTATCTGTCTGAAGCCTGGCTTGTACAAAGATCCACACCTACAGTGCCCGATTGGCTTGACAGAAGATCAGCGGTTGATATGAAGGCACAGCTTAAGTTTTGGGCTAGAGCAGTGGCATCTAACGCTCAACAGGAGTGTTGAGACAAATCCCACCTGATTTAGTTAAAAAAAAAGATTGGATGTCAGAGACTTAAGCTATGTATATCATCTTGTTACCTCTAATCTTATACGTATACAATTATTTATCATTTTGCCGAGTAGTTGCAAATATTTTCTGCTAAAGAATAAGGAAATGTTTGTCTCTATGTGTCTGCATTTTGTCTCCTCACATGCCTTGGATCTAAATACAGTGGTTGGCGAACTGCTGACGGAACATAGGATGCAGAGGGTCAACTCAAAGCATAACTGATTATATTGAGAATATTCTGATTGATTGTATAGGAACTAGAATATTTGTATTAGGAAGGTTGCTTATCGAGTCAAGATTGTATAATAGTTTTAAGGAAGTTAGCAGATTATATTGTGAATATTCTCATAATATTCTCTTGATTAGTTTGTATATAAACAGGAGAATAGAATGAGAAATACAGAACACAATATACACAAAATCAATTCTTTTGTGTCTGGTATTTTATCATGGTATCAGAGCTAATCATAAGAGTATCATAAAGGGAGGAAAGGTACATTTGTACGATTGGATCTTCCTCTAACTGGGCATTGTAATCTCGGAGTGCAGTCTCAAAGAGCATCAGGGATCTTTCTTTGAATAAGAAGGAACGAAGAAGAATGAAGGATCGAACTGGCCTGTGCAATTCAGATCTGGCCTGATTCAGATCTGATCGAACCTCTACCCTGATCGAAACCTCTACCCTGATCGAATCTCTGGCCTGATTGACTAAGAAGGAACGAAGAAGAAGAAGGATCGGCTGATCGAACCTCTGATTGAATCTCTGATTGAACCTGATCAACCCTCTGATTGAACCTCTGACATGATCGAATAAGAAGGAACGAAGAAGAAGAAGGATCGGCTGATCGAACCCCTGATCGAAGAAGGAGCTCTGGCTGTGCTTACAGCTGATCGAAGAAGGAACCCCTGATCGAAGAAGAAACTCTGACTGATCGAACCCCTGATCGAAGAAGGAACCCTTGATCGAAGAAGGAACTCTAGCTGATCGAAACCCTGATCGAAGAAGGAACTCTGGCTGTGATTACAGCTGATGTTTCTATTCGTGAACTGAATAAGAAGAAGACGAATGAACCTTCTGTTTCTGTTCGTGAACTGAATAAGTTAAAAAGAAAAAGAAAAAAAAAGAGTTTATCTTATCTGGCTGTCGTGAGTACAACTTTGATTCTTTCTGCGGCAGTTTGAGATTTCTCTTTGAACATTGATCATGGCTGGCGGTGACGTCCCTACCAGTGAAACTCGGAAGACGATTTCACGATACGACATCACTTCTCTTGATAATCCCAGGCTTTCAATTACTCAGGTTCAATTGAAAGGGGACAATTATGATGAATGGGCTCGTTCGTTTCGAACGACCTTGAGGGCCCGGAAGAAATTTGGGTTCATTGATGGAACTATCACACAACCTGGCGAGCAGTCACGAGACCTCGAAGACTGGTGGACTATCAACTCGCTTTTGGTGTCCTGGATCTGAAATACCATCGAACCTACGCTACGCTCCACTATCTCTCATATGGAAATAGCGCAGGATCTCTGGAATGACATCAAGGATCGACTCTCCATTACTAACGGACCACGAATTCAACAACTGAAATCAGATCTTGCAGATTGCAAACAGAAGGGGTTGACCATAATGGACTACTATGGGCGATTCAAGCAACTTTGGGATGAACTGGGTAATTTCGAACAATTACCGACGCGCAAGTGCGGGAAGTGTACCTGCAATCTCGCTTCGATTCTGGAGCAAAAATGGAAGGAAGAAAAAGTACATTTGTTTCTTATGGGTTTGGATGACAATTTGTACGGAACAGTGAGATCCAATATATTGGCTCAAGATCTGTTGCCAAACATGAACAAGGTATACTCAATTCTCATCCAAGAGGAGCGAGTAAAGAAAATCGCTCGCGGCAAGGAAGAACGCGAGGAAATTATGGCCCTCGCCACACAAACCCGTCTTGACGAAAAGGATAAATCTAGTACGGTGTTTTCCCACTGTAAAAGGACGGGGCATGAATCTACCAATTATTTTGCCTTGCACGGATATCCAGAGTGGTGGGGTGACCGACCCCGAAGCGATGGGAAAGGTGTTGGTGCTGGTCGCGGTAGAAGGCAGTCAAGTATTCGAGGCCGTGGTCGAGGAACCAAAGGTATGCATCGTGCCAACGTTGCTCAGACAGGTTCTACTGGGGCAGGAGTGACCGAGACAGATACATCTCCACTGCCTGGGATGAATACCGATCAGTGGCAGACACTTCTCCAAATGTTGGGCGGGTCAAAATCCGCGACGACCGATAAGATGACTAGTAAGCCTTGAATTATTGACACGGGAGCCTCGAATCACATGACTGGCACGATCGGGGATCTCCGTGACTTAAGGGTGATTGCTCAATGTCCCGTGGGATTGCCAGATGGGAGTAGCGCTATTGCCACTAAAGAGGGGACGGTCACTATTGAAAGTCAATTCTGTTTGAAAAATGTTCTTTATGTGCCAAGGCTAACTTGCAATTTAATTTATGTGTCGCAATTGACTAGTTACTATAATTGTTTTGTCCAATTTACTAATGATCTGTGTGTTATACAGGACCACACTTCGAGGATGCTGATTGGTGCGGGTGAACGACGCGATGGACTCTATTACTTCCGGGGGCTGCCACAGGTTCACGTAATAAAGGCCAATAATGTGGTGTCTTTTGATCTATGGCACCAGCGACTGGGTCATCCATCTCTACAAGTAACAAAGTTAGTTCCCGAAGTAAGTTTTAGTGAAACAAAAAATTGCTTGAATAAAAATTGTGATGTCTGTCAAAGGGCAAAGAAAAGTAGAGATAAGTTTCCTGTTAGTGAACATAAAGCTTCGACTATTTTTGAACTTATTCACACTGATTTATGGGGACCTTATAGAACAACTTCTTCCTGAGGTGTTTTTTATTTTTTGACCATTGTTGATGATTTTTCCCATGCTGTATGGATTTACTTACTTGTTGATAAGAAAGAGGTCTCTCATACTCTTCAAATATTTTTCTCGATGGTTAAGAGACAATTTGATAAAGAGGTAAAAATTTTGCGGAGTGATAACGACACTGAATTCACTTGTCTGCGACAATATTTTCTTGATCACGGGATTATTTTTAAAACATCTTGTGTGGGAACACCTCAACAAAATGGGCAGGTTGAACAAAAACACCAACATATTTTGAACGTAGCTCGGGCACTACGTTTTCAGGGCTCTCTTCTTATTGAGTTTTGGGGAGAATGTGTGTTGACGGCTGGATACTTGATAAATAGGACTCCCTCCTTGGTCTTGAATGGGAAAACACCCTATAGTGTTCTATATGGTAGCACACCCACTTACGATCACTTGCGCATTTTGGGGTCCTTGTGTTATGCGCATGTACAGACAGGGGATAAGTGTGCCAGTAGAAGTCGAAGGTGCGTCTTGGTTGGGTACCCTTATGGAAAAAAGGGATGGCGTTTGTATGACTTGGATAAACGAGATTTCTTCGTTTCTCGTCATGTTGTATTCTCGGAAGGAGTTTTTCTCTTTGCAGATCATTTTAATTTAGACCACGATAGTCTGCCTAATATTGAGGCAGTTCACGAGGACTTTGAGGAGACATCTACGGCTGTTTTGAGGGGGGTGTCGAGGAGTTTGTACAGCCAGATGGGGCTGCTGGGCAGCCGACATGTGCCGAGGAGTTTATTCAACCAAATAGGGCTGCTGGGCAGTCGACGTGTGCCGAGGATGGGACAAATGCTGGTGTCGAGGTGATTGTACAGCCAGATACGGCTGCTGGGCAGCCGACTTGTGCGAACCAGGAGGACAACCCGGACGCTAGTCAGGAAGATGTGTTGGGCAGGGGTCAACGCAGAAGGCAAGCCTCGGTACAATTCCGTGATTATGTTACTCATACCATTCAGAAAATGAGTCCATCCGTACCAGCTTCACCCGTACCACGACATTCCTCAGGTACACCCTATCCTATAGCACATTATGTGAGTTGTGATAATTTTTCTATGCGACATAGACATTTTCTTGCAGCCTTGACAACAAATCGGGAATCTGTGTGCTATTCTGAGGCCGCGAAAGACAGCCGCTGGAAGGATGCCATGCGACGAGAAATTGAGGCTCTTGAGATTAATGAAACCTGGGTTGTAGCAGAATTGCCACCAGGAAAGAAAGCTCTAGGATGCAAGTGGGTATACAAGATCAAGTATAACTCGATGGTACCATTGAGCGATTGAAGGCTCGGCTGGTTATTCTTGGGAATCATCAAATTGAAGGAGTTGATTATACAGAGACATTTGCTCCGGTAGCTAAGATGGTTACAGTAAGGGTCTTTCTTGCCGTTACGGCTGCCATGAATTGGGAAGTCCATCAGATGGATGTTCATAATGCATTTCTACATTGTGACCTTACGGAGGAGGTCTACATGAAATTACCACCCGTTTTTCAGGTGGGGACTTCCGAAAAGATGTGCAAGCTTAGGAAACCATTATATGCGCTGAAGCAGGCACCCCGATGCTAGTTCGTTAAACTGTCAACTGCTTTGAAGAATTATGGTTTTCGGCAATCTTATTCAGATTATTCTTTGTTTACTCTACAAAGAGGTGCGGTTCAGCTCAGTGTTCTTGTCTATGTCGACGACCTTATCATCTCTGGGCATCATCCAGGGGATATACAGAAATTCAAGGGTTACCTCAGTGTTTGTTTCCACATGAAAGATCTGGGTCCTTTAAAGTATTTCTTGGGGGTCGAAGTGGCACGCGGACCAGATGGGTTTGTGCTTTGTAAACGCAAATACGCGCTTGATATCATATCTGACCCGGAGCCTTACCGTCGCTTGGTGGGACGTCTAATTTATTTGTGTTTCACTCGACCCAAATTATCTTACAGTGTTCATGTTTTATCTCAATTTATGCAACATCCTCGAGCGGACCAATGGGAAGCTGCTTTGCGGGTGGTTCGGTACTTAAAAGGTAAACCGGGTCAAGGTATACATTTGAATAGTAAGTGTGACATGCAGTTACATGGGTGGTGTGACGCTGACTGGGCCGGATGCCCTTTGACTCGGAGGTCCCTCACTGGTTGGTTGGTGTTCCTTGGAAACTCGCCGATATCTTGGAAGACAAAGAAACAACATACAGTATCCCGCTCCTCCGCAGAGGCGGAATACCGGTCTATGGCTATGACTACATGTGAGTTGAAATGGCTAAAAGCTATTCTAGCTAGCCTCGGGATGCCTCACACACGTCCTATGTCTCTTCATTGTGATAGTCAGGCGGCTCTCCATATATCTCAAAATCCCGTATTTCATGAACGGACAAAACATATTGAGGTCGATTGTCACTTTGTCCGTGATGACATTGTTGCTGGACATATCAATCTCACATTTGTCCTGTCCAATGAGCAACTCGCTGACATTTTCACAAAAGCGTTGGGCAAGCGATAATATGAGTATCTACTTATCAAGTTAGGCATACGGGATCTCCATGCACCAACTTGAAGGGGGGGTATTGAGAATATTCTGATTGATTGTATAGGAACTAGAATATTTGTATTAGGAAGGTTGCTTATTGAGTCAAGATTGTATAATAGTTTTAAGGAAGTTAACAGATTATATTGTGAATATTCTCACAATATTCTTTTGATTAGTTTGTATATAAACAGGAGAATAGAATGAGAAATACATAACGCAATACACACAAAATCAATTCTTTTGTGTCTGGTATTTTATCACATTAGATTGAGTTTGCTTGCAACTTGATTTAAAGCCTGAAGATGAGGAATCTATCCCTTGAGTTGTAAGAATTCTATTCTTTTTTGTCTAATTCAATTACGAATTTGAATGGATAGTAAAGAATTTTAAAATCCATTAAAATTCAGGGGTATTTAATTAAGGATTTAAAATAATACATGTAAATCTATGGGTATTCAAATACCGATTTTAAAAGATTATTTTAAAATCCATCAAAATCAGGGGGTATTCAATTCATGTTTTCAAAAGTCCACCAAAATCATAAAGTATTCAAGAAGTTGTGGATTTTAATCAATTTGTTAAAGTTGTGAATTTTGAAGGATTTGTGAATGGATAGTCCCCCCCCCCCCTCATATTTCAAACGATTTGTATTGACTATTGTTAAATAACACCACCATTTTCGCTAAAGGATGTCATCATCCCATTTTTTGTGATCTGCTGAAGTACACCACCACTTTCCCTTCTCTTCACAATAGCAGCACCAATTCGCTCCACAATTTTCGGCCACACCACCATGCCCTACCACCGCTAGCTGCATGATATACACGTAATTATTACAAAATATATCCCTTAATTTATATATGTTAGTGCTTCAATTAATATATTTATTCTAATTATTTCATTTTCATGTTTTTGTAAGAATTTGCGCGTGAACGACAAAATCGCATTAAGGCGACAATTTGAGGAGATGATTAATTTGTTAATTCTAGCGGTGGTAAAAAATAGTGGTTCACATCTCTAAACCTAGCCCAAATAAGCCTAGGACCAATTAATTTAATCAAGCCCAGAAAATTAGAAACCTAAGCCCAACCTAACAAGGAAACAGGGGAACCCTATTTAGGTTTCTCTCTTCCCTTCTCTTTAGGGGGTCTCTTCCACGTTTTTCTGCTCTCCTTCTCTTTTCCAGCCACCATCACCACCTCCACCGGGGCAGAGACAGAGAGCCATGTGTCTCTCGCCACTAACCAACCACCATCTCGCCACCGTCACTAACCACCGTGAAACAGGGGCGTGACAACCCTGTTTCACACTACAAACCTCACTTCGCCACCGAAACAGACCATCATCCTCTCTGTCCATAACACAGCCGCCACCACCATCTCCATCCCTCTCTCTCACAGCCACCATCACCTGAGCACCACCACCGCGCGCACAGCACTGCCGCGAAACAGAGAGCACCTTCCTGTTTTTCTCCCCCGCAGCCGCCCTCCTTCTTCTTTCTCTCTTCTCCACGGTCTCTCCCTCCTCCACTTCTCTCTCTTTCGACCACCGTCATAATCAGACCACGCAGCCACCGCCATCACTGCTGTGAAACAGAGCTCGTGACAGAGTGCCTCCCTGTTTCACAGCCATCGCTTTTTGTTCTTGTAGGCACCGGAGCCGGTCGAGAGGAGAGGACACTCGCGAGGAGCGAAGCAGAAGCGGCGGAGCGGGCGCTGTCGCGCTGGGAACGAAGACGCAGGAGAGTCACAGAATTCGGAGGGAGAAAATTGTTTTCTATTGACACCCCCGATTCTGCTAAGTACCACCACAGTGCAGCTGCTGAGATTTCTCAGGACTTGCAATTTTCTTGGGATTCGTGCGCATACAGGAAGTGATGGATTCCACCTTCACTGATGCTGTGACCACCACCACCATGAGTCACTAAACCCCACGCAAGGTGAAGAGGTGAACTCCTAGATGTAACACACTAAATTAGTATTTGATTCGCTTTAAGTTTTCACTATGAATAATGATGTTTAATGATTCCCACTTTTATTTAATATAGAAATTTATGTTGTTTTAGTGACAAGGATTTCATAGATTTCTTCATAGATTATTATTATTTCGGTGATTATTTTTTCTTTTCCATATAAGCTTAGTCACGTTTTTCTTATGTGTGGAATGTTTAAGAATCAATTGATTCCGGTAGGTTAGTTATATGTGATCGTCATTTATTACGATATTGTATCCGAATATATCGTAAGTTTAGGATATCACATATGACCGACCTTTATGTTTTTTTTTTTCAGAAAAAGTGAAATCTAAAATTCATTTACATTAGGGTATATTAATGCATAAAAGATTATTTTTCCGATTACGTCATTTGGGATGTGAAACACGTAGTTGAGTCATCATAGGGAATCAATACTAGTTGGCGCGTGAAGTCTAGGAGGGATTCTTGGAACCTTGTGATTCTTCCAAACTTAATTTTCATTAAATTAAATTAAATTTCGTATTTTAAATTTGTTAGAATTTCTTAACTTTAGTTTCGCATAGTTTGTCTTCCTTGACCTTGTTTTGTAGATCATTTTTCCTCGTGGGATCGACACCCCATTCTTTACTGTAATTGACCTCGTGTACTGTTTGGGCGTAATCAAATTTTGGCACCGTTGCCGGGGAACAAGCATCATTCTACAAGGAAGGTTTCGGGTATTATCTTTCTTGCTCATTTTTCATTTTAATTTATTTTATTCTATTTTTTTTAGGTTTTAGGTCCAATTTATATTTTATATTTATTTTTATTTCTAAAATAAAAAAATAATCAAAAAAATTAAAAATAATAATAATAAAGAAAAAAAAACATTGGAGGTGTGAGTTGGAATAGAGACCACTTTGGGAGACTAATTAGGATCCCCTATTTAGAACACCCACAAATTCACATTGAGACCAAATTAAGTCCTACTTCTAACACCATGAGTAATCACGAAGATGACCATGTTCGGTCGCTAAAGGACTATCTCCACCCCACGCGCACTGCTACTCCATCATATATCATGTTTGCACCAACTACACAAAAGCTAGATTTTAAGCCGGGTATGATACAATTATTACCCACTTTTCATGGCCTAGAGAATGAGAATCCTTGTGTTCACATTAGGGAATTTGAGGAAGTTGTGGCCACTTTCCACGACAAAGTTGAGGCTGTAGACTCGGTTAGACTGAGGTTTTTTCCGTTTTTCCTTAAGGAAAAAGCGAAGAGTTGGCTATACTCTTTGCGACCAAGGTCTATAGGTTCGTGGGAGGAGATGACCCAAGCATTTTTTAATAAATATTTTTCTCACCACAAAACCAACTGTCTAAAGAGATTGATTTCTACCTTCACTCAAAAGAATAGCAAGACATTATATCAAGTATGGGAAAGGTTCAAGGATCTTTTGAATGCATGCCCACACCATGGGTATGAGAGTTGGCGCTTAGTCAGTTATTTTTATGAGGGACTCACCAGTAGAGAGTGTCAGTTCGTTGAGATGATGTGTAATGGATAGTTTTTGCAAAAGGACCCTGACGAGGCCATTGAGTACCTGAATGACTTAGCTGAAAAAGCCCACACTTGGACTGATCCAAGTGCTACTGAGTGCACGGATAAAACACGCCCAGCTGGAGTTTACCAACTTAGGGAAGAGGATAGGCTTAAAGCCCAACTTGATAGAGTAACTAGAGAGTTAGAGGCACTTAAGACCAAGGATGGTAAGCCCAAACATACTGTTGCCAGAGTTGAGCTACAGGACGCATGTTTTATATGCGGGGGAGTTGAACACTTCGCACAGGATTGCCCAACCTTCACTGAGATGAGAGAGGTTTACGAGGAGCAATGTAACGCCTTAGGGATGTACAAGAAGCCTTATTCACCATTCTCTAACACTTACAATTCTGGCTAGAAAGATCACCCTAACTTTAGCTGGAAGTCTGAGGCCAACCAACCTACACACTCACAGACACAACCACCTACATCATACCCTGCACCTCCATACAATGCACAATCTAACACAAGTTCCTTATCAGATACATTACATGCATTTATAGAGGCACAAGGTAAAGCTAATAAAAATTTTGAGGTTGCATTGACACAGTTAGCAGAGGGGAACAAGGAGATCAAAAGCCAGATAACCAAGCTGACAAGTTCCTTAACAGTACAAGAGCGAGGCAAATTTCCATCACAGCCTCAAGCAAATCTGAAGGGCCAACTTATGGCACAAACCTCTACTTCAAACTCTCAGAATGTCAAAGAGGTTAATGCCATCGCTACTCGGACTGGTAAGATTCTAGATGAGTCAAGCTCGTCCACAACTATAAGCACCTCTCCAAGTGCAAAGGAGAGCATTCCTAAGGATGAGCCCAACAAGAACATTCCAGTTTCAGTTCCTTTTCCTCAAGCACTACGACTTACTGGAAAGAAATCAGAAATGCATGGTGAGATTCTAGAACACTTGAAACAGATTAAAATTAACTTACCTTTGTTGCATGTGATTAAACAGGTACCAACTTATGCGAGGATCATCAAGGACCTATGCACTATCAAGAGGAAACATCATGTCAAGACGACTGCCTTCTTGACAGAACAAGTAAGTGTGGTGATTGAACAGAGGGCACAACCCAAGTACAAAGATCCAGGGTGTCCTACAGTCGCTTGCCAGATTGGGACTTATGCGTTCGGCCAAACCTTGTTGGATTTAGGAACAAGTGTAAATCTGATGTCATATTCTATTTACTTGCAACTGGGTCTAGGAGAGATTAAACCCACATCCGAGGTACTACAATTGGCCGATAGATCGGTTAAGAAGCCAAGAGGAATAGTTGAGGATGTCTTCCTGCAGATTGATAAGTTTTATTATCCCGTCAACTTTCTTATTTTAGATACTCATTCTGTGGTTAATATGGAGTCTACAGTTTCGATTATTTTAGGTAGACCATTTCTTGCCACAGCTAACGCTCTTATCAATTGCAGGAATGGTCTAATGAAGCTGTCTTTTGGGAACATGGCTCTGAAGGTCAACATATTCAATATTAGCAAGCAGCCACGTGATGATGATGAGTGCCATCATACCTACATGATAGACACGTTGATATCAGAGGAGGCGCTCGTGAACGCAGATTCTGAAACCTTAGAGTCCCTTCTTTCTATTCCTGATTCTGAGAATTCACTTTATTCTGGCAATGCTTTTGATATTTCTGTTGTCTCAGGGTTAAAGGATAAAGGAGGGCGACAATGGAAACCATGCTTTGAGGAGTTGCCAAAGGAAAGACAGAAACCACAACCATCCACCGTGGAAACTCCGAAAGTTAACCTAGCTCCACTGCCTGAGGGACTTAAACCTGCATTCCTTGGACCAGATGATACCTTTCATGTTATTATTTCCTCCGTGCTTGTTAGCTCACAAGAAGAAGAATTGATTAACATGTTACGTGAAAATTATCCAATGACTGATGTGAAAATTATCCAATCTTCTGATTTGGAACCAGACTTAGGATGTTTCATTTTAGGGGTAAGGAAGGATCCTTTGTTGCATATCACTACTTGCGACCCATTCATGTTTCAGATCCCTACTGACTTCCAAGGAATGCGAGTTTCTTTACCATTTTTATATGATTTTAGAATGTGTCCTTGCCATTTTTGGGATGTGCTAGTATATCTTGTGTCGCATGTGGTTGCTATTTTTGAGTGGACTAATCCTCAACTTTTCAGGTTGTTGGTATACGATTCAGTAACCCTTTTGACTCGTTTATATCATAGATCAGGTTTGGAGGTGAATGTTCCCTATGTTCTTTCTCATCACTTCATGGTATATCTTTTATGAGGGAGAATATATGTCGGGCTGAAGACGTTAAACCAAGCGCTCATAGGAGGCAGCCTAGCCTTAGTTGTGTGTCTTTGCTGTTAGTTTGGATTGATTTTCGAGTACCCTATTTAGTTGTGTTTCATTCATACACTTTAGCTCCATAACAGTTTTGACTTACAACTTGCCTTTTTTTTGTTTTCTTTGTTAATGTCAAGTCTGTATTTTATCGATTTCTAATGAAAACTCGATGATTCTTATGTTTCTGAGTGTTCATTGGTGGAAGATTTCATCGAAATTGGTAAAAGCTTCACCATGGTACTATCACTCTAACCCTCCTCTTTTCTTTTGCCTTGATTTGTCATGATTATTATTTTATACATTGAGGACAATGTTTGGTTTAGGTTTGGGGGTGTGGTTTATTAGATTTTTTATGCAATTTTCAAAAATCTTTGAGTTTAAAACGTATTTTACAATTAAACCGAGTCATTTTTGTATTCTACTCAATCTCCATTGAATACTTAGATGATTATGGTAATTGTGTAAAATCTTCTTGAAAATGCATTTGAAATCCGAACTCTTGGTGGAAAAAAAAAAAAAAGAGGTTTTGAGTTCTTTTCAATTTTAGAGAATAATTTTGCTGCTTTAATTTTGAGAAAACACATACTAACACGTGTCACATAGTTATATTAGTGGAAAACATGGTATTTGATATTATCCTTATGTTAAATGTATTTCATGAGAATTTCAACTCGACTTTTCTTGCACTATAAGCCAAGTTAACATGATTTGAAGT
The DNA here is from genome assembly GCA_003290165.1 of Berberis thunbergii. Taxonomy (NCBI): domain Eukaryota; kingdom Viridiplantae; phylum Streptophyta; class Magnoliopsida; order Ranunculales; family Berberidaceae; genus Berberis; species Berberis thunbergii. The sequence continues at coordinate 244,776 of QNQO01001396.1, read as the reverse complement.
TGAATAGTGAGATATTGAACTAGAAAAAACCTTAGAATAATAGTGGAGACTTTAACCCGTGTGAGTTTTGAGCCATTCTTTATTTTTTGAGGGTTATTAATTACACTCTGATTTTTCTTGAGTCCGCACTATTTCATTGATGATCTCATTATTCTTGATTTTCTTATTGATTGCTTAAAGAATGACATAAAAATTGAATCTTTACACTAGAACTTCTTGCTTTATTTAGTTGAGATGTCCTATTACTAACTAGAACTTATGAAGTGATATATGCATTTCTTTCTTTAAACCATTTTTAGCCTTTTAGCCTACCCAATAATAAATATCCATTTGAAACCCTTTGAGCCTTTAAATAGCCTTTTCTTTGTTATCCCCATTCCCAATACCTACTCCAATCAAGGAGTAATACCTTTATTATTTTATCCTTACCCAATTTTCTGAGAATGTATACGGTGAGATATATTTATGGAATGAGAAATTAGGAAAAATATATATATATTTCATGCGCCCTTGAAGTAAAAGTGTTGGATTGTATCAATGGGGAAAAGCATATTTAAAAAATAAAAAAAAACAAAACAAAAAAAGATATTTCATGCACCCTCGAAGTAAAAGTGTTGGATTGTATCAATGGGGAAAAGCATATTAAAAAAAATTGTGATTGAAGAAGAAAATAATGAAGAAAAAGTTAATGGTGTACAACATTGATTTGTTCTTCAATGCCCTATGTTTTATTCAAGGGTGCATCCATTCTCAGGAAATCTTTATATCCTTTTGTCCCTTATTGTTTGCCATAATCCAAGCCCCAATACAACCTAGTAAAGACCTGATTGATCTTAAGTGAAAGTTAGCTTAATTGATGTGGAGATTGAATAGGCAAGAACTATGGTGTTTGATTCAACATTCTCAAAAGTAATCAATATTCCGGTCCATGAGATCATATTCATTTCACTATTTGAAAATTCCGTTTTTCATGATAATTATATGTGAGACGTTTACATTTTCCATAGTATATTCTTTTCCTCACATATAAACTGAGTGCCCAATCTCTGAATATTTCATTTCTGAGCGACATGAGATAATTGTAGTCGAAACGTCTTTTCTAAAGGTTATCTTGTCACATCTTTACTATGAGATGAAGAGTTATGTTGATAAGGTTCCTCACACACACACTTCGAGTTGAGAATGATTATGAAATTCATTTAACCTTTAGATACTGTTAAATTATTGTACTCTATTGATATATTTTTGTGACATTATTAGTTTGTTGTTTTTCTTGAATTATAAGCAATCAGAAAAATACTCTGAGGGAAATAAAAGGGAATGTTCATATGTTTTGCATTATGTTTTTAGAGAATAGATTTTGTTTTATTGAGTCACTAATGTTTGGGGGTAGCATTTCTGAAAACCCTCACGAGACTATAACTCGTCCTCTAGAGGTAATCTAGAGGTTTAAATCCTTGTTGCACGTTAAGGTAAGTGCAACCGTGATTCCTACGAAAGTGAGTTAGGATTTTATTTTTTATTTTGTTTTGCTCGAGGACTAGCAAAATATAGGTTTGGGGGTATTTGATATACACGTAATTATTACAAAATATATCCCTTAATTTATATATGTTAGTGCTTCAATTAACTTATTTTATTCTAATTATTTCATTTCATGTTTTTGTAAGAATTTGCACGTGAACGACAAAATCACATTAAGGCGACAATTTGAGGAGATGATTAATTTGTTGATTCTAGCGGTGGTACAAAATAGTGGTTCACATCTCTAAACCTAGCCCAAATAAGCCTAGGACCACTTAATTTAATCAAGCCCAGAAAACTAGAAACCTAAGCCCAGCCTAACAAGGAAACAGGGGAACCCTATTTTGGTTTCTCTCTTCCCTTCTCTTTAGGGGGTCTCTTCCACGTTTTTCTGCTCTCCTTCTCTTTTCCAGCCACCATCACCACCTCCACCGAGGCAGAGACAGAAAGCCATGTGTTTCTCGCCACTAACCAACCACCATCTCGCCACCGTCACTAACCACCGTGAAACAGGGGCGTGACAACCCTGTTTCACGCTACAAACCTAACTTTGCCACCAAAACAGACCACCATCCTCTTTGTCCATAACACAGCCGCCACCGCCACCGCCACCACCATCTCTATCCCTCTCTCTCACACCGCTGTGAAACAGAGCTCGCGACAGAGCGCCTCCCTGTTTCACTGCCATCGCTTCTCCCATTCTCGTTCTTTCTTCACTTTCTCTTTGTTCTTGTAGGCATCGGAGCCGGTCGAGAGGAGAGAACACTCGCGAGGAGCGAAGCAGAAGTGGCGGAGCGGGCGTTGTCGCGTTGGGAACGAAGACGCAGGAGAGTCGCGGAATTCGGCGGGAGAAAACTGTTTTTTCAAAATTGTTTTCTATTGACATCCCCGGTTCTGCTGAGTACCACCACAGTTCACCTGCTGAGATTTCTCGGGACTTGCGATTTTCTCGGGACTCGTGTGCATACAGGAAGTGATGGATTACACCTTCACTAATGCTGTGACCACCACCACCATGAGTCACTAAACCCCACGCAAGGTGAAAAGGTGAACTCCTAGATGTAACGCACTAACTTGGTATTTGATTCGCTTTAAGTTTTCACGATAAATAATGATGTTTAATGATTCCCACTTTTATTTAATATAGAAATTTATGTTGTTTTAGTGACAAGGATTTCATAGATTTCTTCATAGATTATTATTATTCCGGTGATTATCTTTTATTCTCCATATAAGCTTAGTCACGCTTTTCTTATGTGTGGAATGTTTAAGAATCAATTGATTCCGGTTGGTTAGTTATATGTGATTGTCATTTATTACGATATTGTCTCCGGATATATCGTAAGTTTAGGATATCACATATGACGTACCATTATGTTTTTTTTCAGAAAAAGCGAAATCTAAAATTCATTTACATTAGGGTATATTAATGCATAAAAGATTATTTTTTCGATTACGTCGTTTGAGATGTGAAACACGTGGTTGAGTCATCATAGCGAATCAATACTACTTGGCGCGTGAAGTCTAGGAGGGATTCTTGGAACCTTGTGATTCTTCCAAACTTAATTTTCATTAAATTAAATTCAATTTCGTATTTTAAATTTGTTAGAATTTATTAACTTTAGTTTTGCATAGTTTGTCTTCCTTAACCTTGTTTTGTAGACCGTTTTTCCTCGTGGGATCGACACTCCATTCTTTACTGCAATTGACCGCGTGTACTGTTTGGGCGTAATCACTGCACCACCACTCGCACTTCCTCTTCTCTTTTGTTCTTATTCTTATTTTTAATTATTATTATTCTTTTCTTCTCATTCTTTTCCTCTTATTTTATCTTCTTCTTGTCATCTCTTCACCTTTGTTTTTTGTTCTTCTCTTTTTTTTCCTTCTGATTTCTTCTTCTACTTTTCTCTTTGTTTTTCTTCTTCTTTTATTTTTTTCTCCTATCTTCTTCTTTTCCCATTTTTTCTCTTCTCTCTTGCAGAGGTTCCTGCGAGTGGAGGTTCCCGACTTGCCAGAACCTTCGCGAGGGCAAAAAGAAGAAAAAAAATAGGAGAAAAAGAAAAGAAAAACAGAGAGAAAAAAAAGTGGAGGAGGAAGAGAAGAAGAAAAAAAAACAAACAAACAAAGAAGATGTGAGGAGGAGGTTGAGAATAAGAAGATGAAAATGGGTGGAGGTGGGATGAGAAGTTGCGGTGGTGATTGATGGAGAAGAAGAAGAAGAGGGGGAGGAGAGGTGGCGGTAGCGTGGTGGTAGTGGTGATTAAAAAGAAATGAGGAGAGGTGGCGGTGGTGGGGATAACAATTTGAAGTAAAATAGTTATTTGTATTACTTTTGGACCATCTTCAATGTATTTGATTTTTTTTTTAATTTGAATTAAAATTCTCGTAACATACAAACAATTGTTTAATTGATGTTTTGAGATATGCTTTATGATTTGTATTGGCATGAAGAACAATGTAGGTGATGTTTTTTTATTGTTTCCTATGACTAATAATACATTTATAAAAATCCATTGAATTTATAAGAATCCATAGAAATTCATAACAAACTTTTATAAAATCTACAAAATCCAATCATTTAAAACTCATCAAAATTCAATGAATTTTGTAAAATCATTTGAAACCTTTTAAAATCCACGAAATTTAAAATTCTTCAGAATCCATTCAAATCCCGGATTGAACACCCCCACCTAATAATATATTGGGATAACTACAAATCTTTCCACACCCCTGCAAGCAAAGTACTTCTCAAACAAAGTTTTAGCTACCCTAGAAGCCATTGGAATGGTTGAAAGTGTAAAATGTTGCAAAATTGGTGAAAAGAACAGAAACGATGACTAATAACACCTAGTGGAAGTCCTTTGTGCTTTAAACATGGGCGGACCTAGTAAGGGGCTGCTCCCCTCAAATTTAAATTTTTTTTTTTTGTATATATACTTTAGTCTTAAAAAAAATCGATTATATAATGTAGAATATAATATGACAATTGTTTATAAAAATACTTGAACCTTTCTTGGTTGGTGTAGTGGTCGGAGGTATATCATTTTTAGTAAAAGACCCGAGTTCGATACTCTTCGAATGCATCATTTATTTTATTTTCAATGCAATTTTATTAGTAATTACAAACATTAAAAAATATTTAGTTTAATAAAAATTTATTAACATTAAATAAATGAATTTTTTTTCACAAGTGGTATAAAACCTCTAACAAAAAATAATTAAAATTAATATCTAAAATAATAACTATAGAATTCAATGAAAATATATACCATTAGACAGCTCGTACAAAATTTGAGCCTCATATAAACTAATTTTTCTATGAAATTGTATTATGATTTATGATCATATTAGGTTCACAAATTTCAATTTTTTTTAGGTACACCTAGATACTTATTCTAATTATTTTATAATATTAACTATATATTCTAGTTATTATGTTGGTTTGCTCCTTGCTAAAGTTATCGATAGTGACCTTATTTTGATTTAAAATTGGATTACACTAAATGCAATGTATTTTTATAGTTGTATTTTTTTATTAGTTACTAGTTGAGATAGAAAAATAATTTGACTTAATCATTGATAACTACTATTATCAATTAATAAGTATTTTCATTTCGCCCACCCTCGACTAAAATCCTGGGTCCTGGATTCGCTCCTGACTGTAAGGAATTTATCTTCAAGCTCAACAAGATCGATATTAAATTTCCCATTGTTCTAACTGCTAGGGACCACGGAGTTCAGTTATTGGACTCCACATGTTAGGCATGTCACTCGTGCCTTACAGACATACTGGAACAAAATGTTTGGAGTTTTTCTACATGGCGAGGAAACGAGCGAGGGGAGGGAGGTGATGGGGTGGAGACCGTTCACCTCCCTCGAGATACACACAAAAATCGACAGCACACATCCTGAGGGAGGTGAACAGTCTCCACCCGCCACCTCCCTCCCCTCGCTCATTTCCTCACCATTTAGAATTTCTGAAATGTTTGAATAGTTTCCGGTTGATTTAGTAGACAGATAAAAGGTGACTTAGTAGACAAATAAAAGGAAACGGTCAAGTTCTAATTTCGGTTTAATTTAACAAGATTCAACAGCTATAACAATCCATCTGACATTAAAATCGAAGAAACAGGTCATAGCTGACAGAATTAACTGTTGAGTGAGAAGTACGTAAAGTTGTAATAGATAAAATACATATTGAGTGCCGAGTAGATAATATTTACGGGTAAATAAATGGTGCTCGCTCCATATGATGCTCATAGCAAGGAAGTCGAATTACAGAGGAGTGGCTGTTGGGGACGAGTCACAGCATTCACTTGAAATCTCAGACATGCCAATTGCACCAGGGGCTTCTTGTGAGCAACTATGAGTGCCACTACTTGCCATCTCAGGTATCAGAGGTAAATCTTCACCATGTGTGTATATCAGAATTTTTGACACAATGCTGCAGAATTCTCTGCAGAAGCCATTACAGTCGAGAGTTGGAGATGATAAACTAAACATGATCACAATACTGCAAAGAAAATTTACAACAAGGAAATAAAACCAGAGAAAAAAGACTGATGTCACTTACTTCCATGGATCATCCCCAACAAGCATCATATCATCATCACGATCTGTGTAAACAACTTGCCATCCTTTCTCAGGATCAGTCAAAAGTCCTTTCATGTTGAATAGGCGCTCCAATTCGCATATCAGATCACCATATCCATCAAGCTTTGTGAGATCGACAGCCCTGCCTACTGTACTCCCCTGTTTGTGGACCTGCGACTCTCGCCTCATAATTAAGTACAACAAAATGCAACACAAAAGGCATATATTTTACAGAACGAGAAATGCTTACTTTGGTGCAAATGCATCCTAATGTTTCAGTTGAGATAGGATGCTTCAAGTGCAACTGCTTTTCAGTAGATGCTAAAGAAGAGCTGTCAAGATCCAAGCTCTTCGTGAAAGATGGAAATTTGATTGTAGCATTAGTACCCTCTTCATTCTCCGCCTGAGTTTCCCCTGCTAAAGGAAACCCAAAGAGCCTGCAACCACTTTTAGCAGAAGAAACCAAACCTTGACTGCTCAAATCTTTTGGAGTTGCATCAGAGACAGAATGGTTGTGATCTTTATAGAGAGTTGAGGAATGGAAACTTTGCATATCTTCTATGTTAAACCTCTGGCCAGAAGGGGAGGACGATATGATATTCCCAGTCAGGGTTTTAGAATCATCAAATAAACTGAATTGGTGAGAGCCTTCTTCCCCTTTCTGATCTTTGATGACATATGTAGAACTGGGATGGCGAACCTGAATACTAGCTCGTGGGAACATTAGCACAGAAGGAGAAGACACTTGTAAAGATGGTGGAAATGGTTGAACATGAGGAGTGAAGCCCTGCATCGTTGCAGACCGTGCATTAGATCTATGAACCCCATCAAAGATTCCAGACCCACCATTTCTTTCAACATCCCAGGTTTGTCCATGTGGATGTTGAAATATTTCTTGACCTTGCAAGACCCTTTGGAATCTAACAGATTCTCCAAAGCCTTTTTCTTTGTAGGAAATATAAGGATTTGCTGGTTGCATTCCTATGCCACTACCTACTATAGGCCTTTTAGAATTGTTCCAAACAGGAATAAACCTCCTTATTTCAGTTGGGCGATGATAGGACATGTCACTACAACTGCATTGGGTGGTAAAACCCAAAATTTCTTGACCTTGCAAGACCTTTTGGAATCCTGAAGATTCCCCAAAGTCCGGAATTCCAGTCCAATCTGTAAAATAATTCATGAAATGCAAGCTCCTTAATCAAACCAGTTAAATACAGGCAGTTCAGTTCATTTGATAAAGCATTCTGACTAAAGAGAGGGAGAAAGGCTTTACTGGAAACTGGAAAACTTGGTTCAGCTGAAGGAAGATTGACCCTAGCTCTTTTCGAACCAGGTGCCAACAAACTGCTAAAAGATGAAACGAAGCCGGATGGTATAATCTCCCATGGGGAAACCCTACCATGTTGACTCTTCTTAATATTATCATCCCACCTCACCTGCACCAATCAACAAAAGTACTCAATGCTAACATCAACTTAAGTGACCGAGGCTGTGAAACATGGAGATCAGAGTGTAATTTCTGATCAAAGAAATATCAAGAACTCTAAAAGAGTTCAGGACAGAAGCAGCAAAGAATCAAAAGGGCACTACTAATAAATGTAGTTAAACAGTTTTGCAGTTGTTACTTTAATATAAACTCTTTTGTGGCAGGGAAGCATTATGTCATCATAAAATAAAAAGTTCAAATTCCACAAGCTACTAAAGTACAATGGGTATATATAAAGCATAATAATAATTAAACTCCCTGAACGAAAGTACACAACGTGAATTCTTTCTATGTGGCAGAATAAAGGTTTCAATATGGAGGAATTACATACCAATATGCATCTCCATCTTGAACCTGGCCACCTGATAGGGTCCACAGAACCAATGCCAGTTATCTGTCCTGTATATCTGTATAAATAAATTAAAAAATAAGATTCCCGTTTCAGATCTTTAGCATGATTCCTTTGTTTGGAAGTGTACCCAATATGTACCAAACCTTTGCTCTGCTGCTTCTTCGGTCCCAAATTCCATTTTGAACCGCATGCCAATGGAAAATGAATGATTAAGACTCTTTGAGTATTTCTTATAAGGTATTATGAACTGAGACGAGCTTTCCCTGCGAGATAAATGTAGAGCTCTGAAGTATTAGGCAACTTAAGTGACATTCAAAATACTATAAAACAAGAGGAAACTGTTAAAAACAATCAACAACGGAAAATTGACTTATATCATGAAGTCCAAATATTTTTACAGTTTTAAACTTTTTCAAAACTACAATGTGAAAACTACGCAAGCGAAAATCAAAAATACAATAGACATTCATTTACATAAAGTATTTAGAGAGAGATCAATTAATCAAGTCCTTCCTATTAGAAATACAATAACTGGATAAGCAATTAGTTTCCCTGGAAGCACATCTTCAACCATTGGAGCTAAATAGAAATGTAAAACCTAAACTTACCTCCCCAAGTATATGTTTCTCTCCCTAAAAACAGCCAAAAGCCAACAGTATAGCATAAGCAATAGTCATAGAGAATGTAGTCTTAAAACCAGACCAGGCAAACCCCTCCCCTTTTCTCTTGGATTTCAAAATTAACCCAACCCAAATCCTTTCAATGTGGCATACACCACCATCTTCTTGTTTTTTTCTTTTTCTTTTTCTTTTTTGGTTTTTAACTCTGTTGTGTACCTATGTTGTCCGTGGCTCCACCTTGGTGGTGCTTTGCTCGTCCAAGGCACATTTTGTTATAACACAGCCTGTCCCCTTGGAGTTGCGAACAACACCTTAGTCAAGGAATCCAAGATGCCCTGATTATTTATTTTAAGCTATGTAACAACGAAGCAGATACAAAATGTAGACACGTTGGCCATAAAAACACAATACGAGATACGGTAGAGGATAGGCTTGTACATTTTAGTATTTTTAACTTTTCAATAATAAGTTTTTGAACTACTACTTACATTCATTCACTTGTAGGTCAATATTATAACTCATGTGCTACTAACTTGCCTTAATATGCTTGTAACATTAGTATAAAATTGAAACTTTTCAAAGTTGATGATCTAAGTATGGAGTATCTGTGAGTGTCGACACGAGCATTTGATATCCATGTGGGTCGACACATTTTTTTTTGTAGAAATTGAGTGTCGTTATTACATAGATTTTAAGGTACTTAAATAAAGAGATAGAAATAAAGGAAAATACATAGAGAAACAAATTTAACAACCTAATTTGTTTTACATGCCAAAACTCAACACTCAATTAACCAAGTTCAAAAGTTTCTAATTTTGCAAATTCGGACCAAATGTTCGCCCCATGTTTGTATCTTGTTCATGAACCAAGGATGCACGGATTCGGACTCAGACACGAATACGACACGGCGACTCGGCAATTTTCAAAAAAATAGGACTCGGCGACACGGTCAAACTTAATTTTTTAATATATATATTTTTGTAACTTATAAGAACATAAAATCATAATAATAATATTGATCAATCCAAACATATCAAAAAAATGAAAATCAAATGCATCATAAAATCAATCATATTGAATTTAGCAAACATATGTCACTTGCTTAACCTCCAAATATCTCCAAAAGAAAAAACGTGTAATAAAATAATATTTACTTGGGAAAGGAGGACCATGAAATGTGGAAGGTCAGCAATTGCATAGAGCATTTTGCAACACAAACTCTCCGTTTGGGCCGCCCCTATACAGTAGCTTACAAAAACCAACCCTCTTCCCATCATTCACTTCCTAGATTTGTTTTTGAAAGAGAGGATAAACAAAGCTACTGCAAGCTCTCCACAAAAAGATAGGATTTGCATCTCTCCCTCTCGATCGATCTGTGTGTATGGTTTTTGATCTGCAAACTACTGGAGATAGATCTGTTTCTAAAAGAGAGGATAAACTTTCTTCTTCTACAGAAGATAAACAAAGCAAAACAAAAAGAAGAAGAAAGTGATTGAAAAACCAACTTTCTTCTTCTACAGGGAAGGAGGTTGAAGGCGAGTGGGAGAGACAGAATGATCGATCTACATCTCTCCCTCGATCGATCGATCGATCTATCTCTCTGTCGACATATTAAATTGCATCGCTTAACAAGCTCCCTCTCTGTCGATCGATATATCTCTCTCGATCGATCGATCTACATCTCTCCCTCTCTGTGACGATCGATTTGTCGAAATCGATCTCTCTACCCCTACCTCCGTCCAACACTGTCGATCGATCGAGTCGACTCCCTCTCTGTCTCTGTTCTCTCTGCTGCTGCTCTGGATCTAATGTGTCTCTGCTCTCTGGTTTGTGGGAAGAAGGAACCGAACAATCGAAGAGGAAAATGGATTATTTGCACCCGACCGAGTCTGGACCGTGTCCAAGTTGGTCAACGAATTTTGACCGTTGACCACGTGTCAGGCGCGAATCCGTGTCCGACACGAATTTGACGCGTGATTCGGAGGTTTTTCGGAGAGTCGGTGCATCCTTGTCATGAACACACCCAACAGAGCAACAAATTGCAACTCTATTTTTCTTCTCTTCTCCATTCATTTTCATCTTCAGTAGCCAACTGTCTTAATTATTTGCAAATGTCCTTATTACAAAGTTGTCTTAAATAAAAGTTTATTGATCGATTATCTGGAGGACATTTGAGGTATCAGGTTGTACATTTTTAACATGTTCAAACATCTAAAACAAGTAAACTTTTAGAGATTTTACCCTTAAAAAGGGCTTTGGCCGGCATTGGCATAACACCTGGCAAAAAGGATTAGTGGTGGGCATTGGCACCTTGCTTCAAACAACATAGGCTATGGGAGAAGTTTTTGAGGGTAAAATTCTACATTTATCTCCCCTCAAATGCTGCTAAGGTGTTTTGAATTATTTTTGTGCACAACCATTGCCAATCATGCCTGCTTCCCCTCTCCTTTTGGGCACAGAGTCTTCTGGAAGATCTCCCCCCTTAGCTAATTTTCTTCTTTTTTTTTTTGTGGACAATGGGTCATGTGAAAATCCTTACAGTTGATTGGCACCTTGCTCCTAATAACATAAGCTATGGGAGAACAACGTAGGCTGTGGGAGAAGGTTTTGGGGGTAAAATTCTACATTTATCGCCCCTCAAATGCTAATTAGATGTTTTGAATTATTTTTGCGCACAGCCATTACCAATCATGCCTGCTTCCCCTCTCTTTTGGGCAGAGTCTTCTAGATGACAAATTTCCCCTCTTGAGCAAATTTTTTTCTTGTGGATAGTGGGTCATGGGAAAATCGTTACAATGGATAAGCTAATTAGCAGAGGTGTCAAAATTCCCAATAGACGCCCCCTTTGTTTAGTTGATGAAGAAAGTTTGGAACTCATATTTTTTCCTCTTGCTCTTTTACTAGCCAAATTTGGCTCACCTTATGTTTGCGAGCAAATGTTCCTGCTCCTTATGCTCAGTTCTTCCTCCATTGGGTCCCTGCTTCGAAGAAGGACAACTTATCTCTCAAAGGTTGTTGGTTGTGGATTTGAAGCACAACTTATCTCTCAAAGGTTGTTGGTTGTGGATCAGGCTTCTTATTGCCACCCTTTGGGTCATCTGGAAAGAGAGAAACTCCAGAATTTTCTAGGGATCTAAAGAGGAATTGTCTATGCTTATCAATGACATCAAGTCCCTCCTGTGACACTGGGGCTATACTTGGGAGAAGTTAGAAGGGGTTCCCTTACAGTTTACACCTATGTTTGATTAATTGGGTAGCATTTTCAATTTGTAATCTCTCTTCTCTTTTGTATCTCTGCCTGCCTTGTGACTCAGCCAATGGACTTTGTATGATCCTCTATGTTTTCAATCATTCAGAGTGAGAATATTATCCAGAGAAGAGAGGACTAGATAATGAAGTGTTCTCTAATAAAATAAAAAAAATAAATAATAACAAATAAACAAAAAATTTCAAGAATGATTAGCAATCTTCAATTATCTCCCTAAAAGCGACTATTGTATATCTATGGATCTTAGGTTCCTGCATTAATAAAACCTCTAGTATCTATTCCAATCCAGTGGTTATATTACAGATCATGCTCTTTATATTTGCAGCGGTTGACGCACATAAGATTTGGTCATTTTTCATGCCTATTTAATCAGGTAGATCTTCTTGGTTTTCAACGAAATAGGATGTCGCCTATCGAAACCAGCTTAAGAATAAATTTTGCATCCATAAAAGAGTAAAGTTGCATTCAATATTAACAACATAAATGAAGAACCCAATAATGTGAAACAACAAAGCAGCATCAACATATCTTCATCCAGCAATGGTATTTTCTTACTATTACACAAACTTGTAAATGACAAACCATACTGATCATTCACAAACTAATCAAACAAGCACTAAGTTAAGTAATACCTTGGATTGTAGTATACATCGAACATATGTCTTTTAGATACAGCAAGAGGAACATCCAATTGGGTGCGGTCCTTCATGTTTGGGCTACTCAGTACTGCTAAAGGAAGACCACATTTGATTTGACCCGCCCGTCGAATTCCTAATCTCAATTGACCATCATTACCCCTGCCCCCCAAAAAAAAAATCATAAAATAAAGAAATAATAAACGAATTACGTTTAAAATTTTAAAAAATATATATATAGGAAGATGAAGATTTTCATATTTAGATTTAGGGTCAAATCCACACTCATTTTGACATTATGATGTGGCAATTGGCGTTGTGTTTTCTCATTGGCTCACAAGCACCTTTGAAAAAAGCAATAAATGTGAGTCAATCAGTCATTCAGACCACGCCACGTCAACTGCCATTTCAGAATGTCAAAATGAATGTTGATTTTAAATGTCATGTTGCCCCTTCCCACCCTCGGGTTGATAACACAACTACTTCCAAAGGAATTGAAATTTGTGCATCCCCTCGTTTTCTTATAAATGTTAGTCAACAATTAGGTTACCATAGTGAAAGGCATTTTTTTTCTTATTATGTGTTATGTTTTTTTTACGAAAAATACACTTAAAAAATGAAAGTGTATTATATAAGGTATTTCCATAAAATAACATGGCACTTGATTCCCTTTGACTGCAGTCAACTAACACGAGTTAGAAAATGGGGGAAGGCGTGTTAAAGCAAAAGGATAATTAAAAGCTACATTCTAAAAATACATCGTGACATTGTAGCAACGTGGCGTCCCTTCATTAATTTACATTTGTTAAGTTTTCAAAAAATGCATTTGACTTTTTAAAAACCATCGAGTATATAAACCAATAAGGAGGCGTCACGTCGGTGCCACATCACAAAGTAATATCACAATATAGTTTTTGAATGTTAAAAGTAGAGTTTTTCAAAGAAAAATCCTCAGATTTACATACCTCAGAAATAGAACCGCATCTCCATGGACAAGCTTCTTTTTATTGATAAAGCCACCCCATCCAGTGGTAAGCAAATGTCTTCGTGGCTGACCTAGATGGAGAAATAGAGAGAGGGACCGAGGACAGAAAAATTATCAATTACAATATGTGAAATACTCAAGATCTAAACCAAGATTGAGTTGATATTTTCTATTTATGTAGTGGTTTACAATACACCAACGAGATTATATAATCTTGCTTATGCAATAACATCCAAATGACGTAGTTGTAAATAAAACACAAAGTAAAAATGAGCATAAAAAAAAATTTGGCACACAAAAGAAACAGGAGAGAATGTGCATACATGTGACCCAAAGAAAAATGTCGGGCTTTTTTAAACTTGAGCATTGCCACATATCTCGCTTAAATAGCACAAACTCAGCACAAACTCTTATGTGTCTGATACAGCAAGGCATGTTGGAGTTTGGACAATATCTTCCGTGATTTTCACTTATTGTCTAGAATAGGTTGCATCATTATTACGATTATATTTCTACCATTCAAATTTAATGGACAAAGATACAACTTGTCTCACTCTCATTTACAATTTCAGCCCAATCCGAAAAAGAACTAATTGGCTCCCGACCCAAATTAATTTAATTTTCATTTTTGAATTACAATAAACATGGTATTTTCTATTTCCAATTATAATTATGAATTGTAAAATTATCGGTTACGATCCTCACCGGATTCTCATCGAGTAGGACTTTTATCGATCCATGAATTTTGGTCCATACCCTAATTTATCGAACTATGCACGGACTCGGATATGCGTGTCGTGTAGGACACGGATACGACACGGTCAAACTTATTTTTTTTAATATATTTTTTTAACTCATATAAACATAAATAACAATAATGAACAATCCAAACATATCAATAAAACTTTCATTCATTCAAATGTATCATAAATTCATAAAGCATAAGCAACATAATTTCATTAATTTGATAATGTAAATTGATAATTTTATTAACTCAATTTAAGAAACAACATAACATTATCTACTGTTTTTTTCTTCAAGATTGCTAAATGCTAATCTAAAAGGGCATCTCAAGGGATGAAATAATCATTCAATTCTATGCAATATTGATTCATTGATTGAAATATTGATTAAAAGAGCATCTCAAGGGATGAAATACTCATTCACTTATTGAAATACTCATTCTTTGCTAAATGCTAATTTACTTGTTTTATTCTATGCAGTTGAAATACAAAAACCAGCAGAACTCAGCACAACAGTGAGCAAAACAACCTCCAATTGTTTAATCAAGTTGCATAATCATAGCAAGGCCGTTGAGTTATCAATCTACATTTTTTAGATGCTAGTGTCAACATTTTTACTCTCACAAGTACCTATGGACTGTCTGCTAGAGAAGGAGATACTATTTTGGACACAACAGGAGGCATTTTGGAAATCAAATTAGCTAGTAGCTAGCTCTGATGCTAAATTGATAGCAGCAGAGAAAGTGCTTTGTTTGGAGTTAGACAAAGGATGTATAAAATAAAAAAACAAAACAATATAAGTTCGATAGAATTTTTTTATCTTCATGGGTTTAAAATTTCAGGTATTTGGATACAGGAATGGGAAAGAAGAAACAAGACACCATAATTTTAGATATTGGAGAAAATCGCAGAAGAATAAAAATAAAAGGAAAAAAGAAAGCTTACCTGCTCAGGACGACATTGTTCTCCTTGCAGCAAGCTCCATCTCTCTGGCTCCGTTAAGCAAGCAAGCTAAGTTTCTCTCTAGCTCTCTCTCTCTCTCTATCTCAATCTCTCTCTCCGGCTCACTCTCTCTCTGTGTCTGGCTCGATCGATCTCTCGGACTCTCTTTCTGTGGCTCGATCTCTATGGCAGATGAAGATGGTTTTCCTTCTCTTTCTTCCTCTCTGACACTTTATTTGATTCTATTTGATGCAAATGAACCTAGGGTTAGGTTCTGTGCAGTCAAAACGGTGTTATAACGCCGATATAACTCTTAACGGGGGTGAGCCATTACGTTATGACATTATCACGTTATGGTATCACAGCTCCGATATGACGGCGTTATATGACCGTTATTGAAATAAATTTTTTTTTCAATAACCCCGTTTTAATGTTTTGTTCTAATACATTAAAAAAATCACCCATTTCATTCTCGATCGAACGAGAACCCTAGACTCATAGGAAAGGACTTGAGCTAGTTGTCACCAATCGACAGAGAACCTGACCTCGTCGTTTGATAGAGAACGAGAGTAGAAGAAGACGAAGAGTCGATCACACTTTCTGTTGCGATCTTACTCTCATACGAACGGAAGGTGTTTTTATTAATTTTTTTTATTTAATGTTATGAACATAATTTACTTTTTTTACTATAATATATTAATACTTTGAGGAGTATCAAAAATATATTTAAAAAACTATTATATTATATACCGTTATATCCCGATATATCTTGTTATAACTTATAACACTCTTGAAACGGTGTGGATCCGTTATCCGTTTAAACTGCATAGGTTAGGTTAGAATCGAGGGAAAAGAGAAATAAGTGGCTATTTGCACCCATAAGTGGCTATTTGCAACCATGTGTCTGGACCGTGTCTGGTCGTGTCCAAGACGAGTTGGAAGAAGTCAACGTATTTTGACCGTTGACCACGTTTCAAATACATGTCGGACGCGTGTCCGTGTCCGACACTTGATACGGGGGATTTTCGGAGAGTCAGTGCATTCTAGCTCAGTACAAAACCACAAGTATTCAAAATATACGATATTCACAAGGATACAACAAAAAAAGCAAGGGTTTTAGAACCACCCGCCAACACACACACTAATTTGAAGATCTGACATGCCACCTAGACCTACTCCGAGGTATTTTAACTTCTCATTTTGTCCCTAGACAACAATTAACAAAAGATCTGTAGTAAACTCACATACTTCTCTTTGCCAAATTTTCATGTTCAAAATTTGAAAGAATTTTTAAGTTATCCGCGCATTTTTTCAATCATTGTTAGGTAAAATAGGAAGTTAAAATACATTCGGCAAGTCTAGGGAGTCATGTTTAATTTCTGATCTTCCAAGGGGAATGTCAAATTTCGAATATTGTTGGGCGGTATGTCTAAAATCCCATATAATTAATTTATTTGATTAATGTTATGCCGTAAATAAGAAATCGCTAATATCTTGCTTTATACACAACAAACAATAAGTCATGCATACGTTACATTTTCTAACCTCTAGTCTAACATCTTTATCTAGTTGTCAACAATGGATCATACAACTTAACTCGCAACACAAGTCATATTGCATGCACCATGATTACTTTGAGTAAAGAAAATGGTTGGTATCCAAATTCATACAAACAGATAAAATTTAGATATTAATCTCACATAATTGCAAATTCTGCAATTTAATTTTGATTCATAGTGGCCAAATTAAAATTTTCTTTGAATCACTAGATCAAATCAATCCACTATCTCATAAAGTTTCAAACTCTTCCTCCCTTCTCATTCTTTGTTTTCATCATTTTTTTTTTCACAAAATACACCTGTATATTAATTCTTGCCAAAACAATCTGAATGTTTAAGACATGATCCTTCCAAATATTCTCAAATTCAAAATCAGTGACCATGAATTAATGTATCGAAGAAACTTACCCCTGTAAATATGCCTAAACTTCCACTCCACGCCATGCAAGTCCATCGCGACAAGCTCTTGCCAAGGCCTCAGCTGCTTATAATCCTAAGAAAAAACAATTCATCCAAAATTATGAACGCTTTGCTTCCACTACACTGCATAAAATTCGCAAAACCACATTACCAGAGGAGGAAAGCAATCCTCCGCAGCTCTTCTCGGAACTGAGAACCCTCCATGTGTACTCGTATCCGAAGCTGTCAAAATCTTGCAGAACATCTGCGGTGTCCTCAACTTCCCTTCATCTCCTTCTTCTACCACATTTTCCTCAATCGCTCCTCCTTTCTTCAGTTTCCGCTCAAATTCATCCACAAAAACACAATCAATCAAACATTTCCGACCATCGAAATCATCAAAGAAAGTTACCGCACCTGCTCTTACCTCATCAACCGGAACCAAAGAAACTTGCACGTAAACCTCATCCGTGTCCAACTCTGCCTGCAAAACGACTCAAATTTCACTAATTTAAGCTAACGAAACCCTAGAAAACAAGAACATAGCAGAAAACGAACATGAAGCTTGACATCGCGAACTAGGCAGAAGACGTGAGGGCTAAGATCGTAAATTCCATCAACACGGAGCTCAGAAATCTGTTCGAGGTGCCCTTGTGGAAGGTAGACAACAATGCTTCCTTTCTTCGGAAGTGAAATCAGCGGACCTGCACAAGCGTGCCAGAGCTCCAAACTCAGCGTTCTCGAAGCTTCGTCTTCGTCTTCGTCTCCCTCTCCTCCGTCTTCGTTGTTCGGAGGGGCATTTAGGTCAATTTCCACTCCCATTTGAGTTCCTCTTCTTCAAGCGAGACGAAGAAGAAGAGAAGCTAATAGTGAAGAAGACGAGAGACGTGAGTGTTGTTGTGGCATTTTCTTTGAAGTGTTGACGTCCGCGCACACGGCGTATTTTAGCTATACTGAAAACACTCACACTACTGTGTTGGTGGTGTTCAGAGACAGACAGAGAGAGAGGTATTTCTTTACCGTTTTGTCCTTTAAACGTCAAATCGAGAGGGGTCTTTAAAGCAGGACAACGATGACGACAGGCAGTGAAGTGTTGTCTTCGTTTGATATGGACCATTGGATTGGAGAAATGGATGGTAGAGATTTGTGTACTGAAACTATTGTTGTTCTACCTGAGTAAGGTGGTGGGGGCCACGAAAAGGAACGGAGTTGGGTTGAATATTACGGGCTTTGTGAGGTACAGTGTTCTCTGATGGACCACTGGGATGCGTTTTGGGACCATTGGTTGTTGAGGCATGGACGAGGATGATGAAGATTGGTCCCCATGGGTGGTATTGGCACCCTGAGAATTGTGGTGGCATGACAAAGCCTGTGTGTTGAAGCTAAAGTCAATGGTTTGAACGAGTTGAGCTAGGGTTTGAGTGAGGCTTCATCGGTGATAATATTTGTTGAACTGTTCTACACAGCGAGGAAGCGGGCGAGGAAATCAGCGAGAGAGGGAGAGCGTGCATCCCGAGGGGGATGGCGGTCCCCTCTCTCCCTCTCTCGCTGATTTCCTCGCTTGCTTCCTCGACATTTAGAATTCTTGATATTTGTTTTACCTGTGTTGTGATCATGTTAGGGTTGTTTTATTTTAGGGTAAAAAGATTCGTCCAACTATGTGATAGTTGTAAGAAAATTAAGGAGATGTTGAGATTTATTAGGTTCGATATTTGTTGCACTTAAACCCAAGATCCATGTTTTAAGCCATAACATTGCTAAGAGAGTAATTATTTTTTGTTTGCACCATCAATCCTGCAAAATGTCAATATCGAGCACTAGAAAATCATACATACATGTTGATGCATCCAAACTCATCTATGTCAATTCTTGACTTGCAAAATGAATATCAGTGATCCAAGGACCATCATTGTGATAGCTGAAGGCACTCCGACGCTAAAATCAGGTGACTTGGTAAGGATAGATGTAGATTGTAAATTGGATTGTAAATGCGTACATTTCTCATCATCTTTATTTATCTTATATAGCTAGTATTTCACTCTCCATTGACTTTATTATCGAAGCATGATGGAGAGATGAGATTTTGCCCATCCATGATTGAGTTCCCTTTGGTACTTGGCTATGTGAATGGGCTAAGAGTTGTGTAAGATAAATCTTGGCCTTGTTGTCCTAGGTCAAACTTCAAAATTTGCACCACGATGGGCTGGAGTAATCTGGGTTTGGGCGTCTGACTTACGAGCTGAACAATGGTGTGATCGAGTTTGAGCTGGACCATGTTTGGGTCTGCTTGTGATCATGCTAAAACCTTCTTGTATTAGGGTTGACCCATGTCACATGTGCGGCTACGGCTGGGTTCAATATTTGTTGCACTTAAACCCAACATCCATGTACCAGGCCGTCACATTGCTAAGAGAGTAATTATTTTTGTTTGCACCATCAATCCTACAAAATGTCACTAGAGTGCACTAGAAAATCAGACATACATGTGACATTTCATATTCTGCTCATATTATTGAATCACTTAACCATAAAAACGCATTAGACAAGGTTTGAACCATTTCTGTCACAAATTTTACCATACAAATCTCACTAAATAAACAAAATACCATCCTATCATGGTTATATGACAATGATCTTCGTATGAATGTAATGTTATATAACTATGAAAAAAAAAATCACTTGCACTTCAAGCTAAGGGAAATAGGACTGTGAACGACACAATTGCAAGGTTATGTACCACTGTATAGCATACAGACAAGTAGCCATGGATAACATGTCTACATCTACAATCATCCAACACAGCTCATGGTACAATTAGATCATAGAAGAGAGGAACTGGTAATAAGTTGGGCTTAAATCCCAAGCAAACCATCTTCATGACTTCAATGTTTTGTTTGCCCTTTTTGGGCTATCCTCCAAAACCCCAAAACTCACCAACCAAATTTAACAGTACCCAAGTTAAAAGTGATTATTCTCCAACATGAAGTAAATTTGAAGGTTGTATATCTGTCTGGTTGCCTTGTCAATTTGCTGTTTAGTTGTTGGACACGACCTCTTAAATGTGATGGCCATTATTGATGAAACCAGCTATGATCGGTCGCATTCGGATGGTCCATCCCATTTCGTTAATTTGGCCATTAAAAATGTACGATTTAATCGATGGAAAAGGTGTCATACTTCGATCATATTCTCAAACATTTTCGTGAAGTGTTGAGATGAGGTTCAGAAAGTGTAATAATAACAATAAGGCGATTCCAGTGATTATTTAGGGAACTCATAAAATAAAAAAAATAAAATAACCATGTTTTACCAAAAAAAAACCCATTACAAATAAACCCCAATATTTTATAATTTACTAAATAACCCCCAAAAAATATCTCAACTCTTAGACTAATTTTGACCCCTTCAAATTACAGTTGCTTAAAATCTCATTAAAATATTGTCATAACAAAAGATATTTGAACTTTCCTAATAATTAGATCCAAAGAAAATCTAACTCTTCATTTTTATTTTTTTTATTTTTTTGTCAAACACAGAGATTTTTATTGAAGATAAAAATGGAAACAAGATAAAAGGGGACCATTCTTGTATCAAGGAATACTAAGACACCAGGAAGGTGTCAAAGAATAAGTCTCAGAAAATATTAGAAACTGAACTTATCATCTACCTTATTTTCCTAATCTCGACAAAGATAGATTATTCCGATCTACTGAGCCCTTAAAAAAATTCTCATATTTCTCTCTTTCACACACACCACATGAGCACGTGATAAACCCTACACCATAAACACTCCGCGCGTCAAGATAGATTAGCTTGGGACTACCAACTTAGCCAATCCAAAAAGAAATCGAGAAACATCAAACTCATACAAAATTCTGACGATAAATTGCTCCAAGTAGATTTGGAAAATCTGCAGTGAAGCATTAAATGATCAAGAATCTCGTCATTCTCATTACAAAGCTCATAAAGACTTCTTGTGAGGATTCCTCTTTTTCTTAACCTATCTTTAGCTAAGATCCTCTAATGCAACACTAACCAACAAAAGAAATTGATCTGAGAAAGAAGATTTTTCACCCAAATTAGATTCTTGTGAGAGAAAATGAAGGGGTTGGAATGGGTGTCATAATGAGAGACAACCAACATATCGAAAACTCTTTCACCGAGAAACTTGCACCTTTACCCTTTCACACCAAACTATCAGATCCCTCCGAAAGCATCTGAATATCCAATATATGCATTAAATTAGTGTTTTCCTCTAGTTCCCCATCATTTAGAGGTATTTGATAAGAAAGATCTCAGGAATATCCAATAATCCAAAAATTGTTAACTCTCTCATTTTTCTAGTTGTTAATGATAAACAGTCTTGTAAACAGATCCTTCAAAGGTTGGTTGCTACACCAAGAATCATGCCAGAAGGAGATGAGGTCATCATTGTAACATCAAAGCAATGTGTGGGTATAGAAAACACTTGCACACAGAGAGATAGACTTCTACAAAGAGCACCCATAGGGAGTGTACTTGGTTATGGTATCCCAATCTCATCTATTCACCCATATTTATCAATGATGAACAATCTCCATAAATTGTCATCTTCTTCTGCAAACCACCACAACCACTTGGAAAATAAGGCTAAATTGAAAGTGCTCACTTGACGAATGCCTAATCCACTTCGTGTTTTTGGACAACAAATTTTCTCCTAACCCACCAGATGTATCTTTCTAGAATTTGGTGTGGAACTCCAAAGGAAATCGCGCATGATATGTTCCATCTTGGATGTTATTGAAGAGAGTACCTTGAAAAGAGATAGAAAGAACACAGGGATAAAAGCTAAAATGGATTGGATAAGCGCTAGCTTGTCTACTTTCGAGAGGAATTTGCGCTTCCAAGAAGCTAGTCTCGGTTTCATCCTTTTGATTGTCTTATTTCACACAACTTTACTTTTAAATCTATCACCCAGAGGCATGCCTAAGTATTTAACTGGAAGCTAACCTGCTGCACAACCAAATAAATCTGTCAACTGCTGCAGATGAGGGTCTCCAATGGGCCATACCACCGATTTGTGGAAGTTGATTTTCAAACCTAAAATAATTTTGAATCAAAGAATAATTCTTTTGAGAGCATGAACTTGAGTAGCGAAGGCATCACAAAATAGGATAATATCATTTGCATACTGAAGAATGGAAACATGAAAACTACCCTCTACGACTGAAAACCCTCTCACTAGATCAACATCAAGCGCTTTAAGAATCATTTGGATCAGACCTTCTGTTGCTAAAGTAAAGAGGATAGAATACAAGGGATCACTTTGATTCAGGCCTTTAGAGCTCTTGAAAAACTTGTGCAACTGACCATTAATCTTCAGGGGTTATCTGTAGATCTACAAGCATGAAACCAATGGATCCATTTAGACTCAAACCCCATGCGAGCCATTACCAAATCCAAGTACCTCCAAGAAACATTGTCAAAGACTTTTTAGATATCTAATTTAATGACGAACTTGGAACTCCTTGCTTCTTCCTGGAATCAATAATTTCATTGTCAATCAAAGGGCTATCAACCACTTGTCTTCCACTGATTACCGCACTTTGAAATGGAGAAATAACTAAATAAAGAACATTTTCAATCTATCCGCCAACACTTTGGCAATGATCTTATACGTCCCATTCAAAATATTGATAGGTCCGAAATCCTTGACAGTCCGCACTCCCGCACATTTTGAAATAAGCGAGATGATAGTAGTGTTCAACCTCAAATCTAGAAAATTCCTAGTATTGAAATTTTCAATAACGTTTAGAAAATCAATTTTGATTACTTCTCACATTTTCAAATAAAACTCCATTGAGAAACCATCAAGACTTGGAGAAACTTTTTATTTAAGCCCATGCATTGCCCCTCTAATTTCCATCTCTAAATTTTTTTTTTACCAAGGAGGTAGCCACAGGCTGGGAGATAAACTGGAAAGTATTTCTCGAGAAGAAACGTCGCATCTCCTCTTTTTCACTGAACAACTCCTTGTAGTGAGACCGTGATTTCTTTGATGTTGGCTTCATCCACTACCAACTCCTAACCCATGCTAAGAGCTTCAATAGAGTTAATTAGTTTGCATCTGTCTGTTAGGTTATAAAAAAAATTTGGACCATTGATCCATATGATAAGTCCAATTAACCCCAGACCTGATCCTCCAAAACCTCTCATCTCTTTTGGTTATCTTTGCTCACTCCTGATGCAACTGCATTTTACGATACCTCTCCACGACAGTCAGGTCTCGAATCTCTTCCTCAACATCAATGTTAGCAATTAAAGCAGAAATATTTTGAATACATTTACCCCAAACTTTAGTCTTCCAACTTTTCAGATTGCATCTAATGGCCTTTTAGTTTCCACCATAAGCAGTAGCCAGGGTGACCAGAGACCACATAGTTGTTCCACCATGATTTCATCTCATCTGCCAAGGTCGGTGTTCAAACCAACCATTATCAAAGGAAAAGAGGTGAGCGTTGCCACCAATAGATGAGTTTGCCATCAGAATCGTGTGATGGTCAGAACCTGCCGCTCCCTTGAGCCATCTGACTTTATCACTAGATTTAGCAATCCAATCTACTGAAGACAGAAAACGATCTAGTCGGCAAAGGATAGGGTGCTCTCTTCGGTTAGACCACGTGAACTTTCCCCCTTTCAGATTGAAATCAGTGAGCTCCACTCCATTAATAAACTGATTGACTTTATACATGCTCAGGAACTTCCTTCCGCAACCTTTCTTTTTGTGCATTTGACGGACATCATTGAAGTCTCTTGCTAACACCCACGTCAATTGCACCCACCTAGCAATGTCATAAAGATCTTCCCAGAAGTGCTCTCTTAAAAAAGGATCACATGGACAGATATGATGTTAGACTATAACCAAAAGGAGTTGTCCGAGATCATTTGGAACTGATTAGAAAGAGAAAAAAACATTTTCGCCACTTCCCTCATCTGCGAAAAATCAGCATCCCAGATAGCTAATAAACCTCCTGAACTGCTAATGGATTCCACTATAGCCCAATCAAAAGAATTGCCCTCCTCCCACAACCTTCTGATAAATTCTTGAGAGCATCTCTCCAATTTGGATTCCTGAATGAAAACTAGATCCGGACGATTATGTGAAATTAATCTTTGGCAGCCCCTTTGCCTATCAGAATTCCTCAGCCCCTACAGTTCTAGAAAAGAAATTTGAGATTCAAGAAAAATTTTCGGCCCCGGAGTTGCTAGACCTGTCCATTGCTCTGTTAGACACTAAACCTCGTGCCACAGCTTGAACAATACATAAAGCCCTTTCTTCATCTTAACTAAGGCCCACTCCCACGGTCAAACCAATTTTTTTGAAAGTCGAATGATCAGATGCCTCTTCTCGAGTCAAATGACGATCAGAAACAGAGAGCCCTGCATTGTAACTGGCCCTAGAAACAACTTACGAAAACTGCCCATAGATGTTAGACTCTGCTCTTCATGTTCAATTTGTAGATTTTCTAAATTTATTAAATGCTTATAACAAAGTTTTTCATCAAAAGTAGGTATCAATTTTGTGAATGAACCAAAGGCTACAATCTATTCTTATGAAATCTTTCTTGCATAAAGATTAAGGTATCAATTTCATAATAATAGGACTAGAATTTATTTTTTATGTAAAATCTAGAATTTTTATTGATATTGCTTATAATTGATAATTAGTGTGTGAGATAAGAAAGAAAATGATGAGAGGGGTTACAAAGATAAACACGAAGAAGGTGAAAACAATGTTTGAATGATTTTTAAAAAATGGGTTTTTTCCTCGTATTTTTTTTCCTTAAGGGTCTAATAATGATGAAATCTGCATTAGCTCACTGTTATGATTTTCAAAGTGGCCAATGGTAGCCTGGTTGGATGGTTAAGGCTGTGGTGGTTTAAACCCCACGTCTTGGGTTCTATACCCACCAACGACATGCTTGCCTTTAAAAAAAAAAAAATTCAAAGTGGGTTTCAAGGTGGTGATTATATACTTTAGTAAGAGATAACATCAATTGATGAGAATGAGCTTTAACAAGTTATGGAAAAGGGAGGAAAAAAAATACAGTGAAAAGATGTGTGATGATAATATAAATGGGTTTGGAGGAAGAAGATGACATGATCACCATTGATCTACACACAGATTCATTGTAAAAGATTAAGTAGATTTGTAGTGGCTTATATCTCGAGATTTACATTACATTTTTAGGGATTAAAAATGTTTAAATTGTCATTTTCTTTTGGTGCCTAATCATAGTTACAAATTGAGCCTTAATGGTCATAAGATTGAAAATTAGTATTTATTAACCATTTCATTAACTATGATACTTAAATGGTCTATTTTTATAAAAGTAGACCTTCAAAATTATTTTTCTAAAAAAAATTCCATTTTGTATAGTCTAAAGGTTCAAGTAGAAAGGGATTAGAGAAAAATAGAGAAAGAAAGTTGGAATATAATTATTTTTTAGATTAGTTTCCTTCAACACTTAGGTTCCTTGAGTAGATTGGTTTAACTATAGTTAGATTATCAAAACGATCTAACATCCAAGATTACAAGATCTCACGAGGTCATCAAATTCGAACTCTAGAGTGATAACATCTAAGTGAATTCCTATGATTTAGGGGTTTAGGGTGGGAGATGTATAGAAGTTTAGGTTAGGTTTCCTTGATTAGATTGGTTTACCTATAGTTAGATTATCAAAATGTTCCAACAACCAAGATTGCAAGATCATGTGACCCTAATTTACCACAGGGGGTGGCAAATTCAGACTCCATAGTGATAACATGTAAATGATTCCTATGATTTAAGGGTTTAGGGAGGGAGGTGCATAGAAGTTTAGGTTGTTGTGGTATTTAACTTTTGGGAATTTTATAAGGGAATTGCTACATGTGCTCAACTGTTTGGCTCGATGCCTCCAACTTTATCTTTAAGATTTAGCTTTTAAAAATTACTTGGTGTACCCAACCAATTTTGCTAATGTTAAAACGTAAAAATTATGTTACTCATAATATTGATTGGGGACTTTGTATAAAGGATTCCTAATGTAAATGTTTGGATATCAAATTTTTTAAGGTTTGAATGCATTTATTAAAATTTGATATAATAGTTACAACAATTTTGAAAATTATGTTTTGATATATATATAAATACGTATTGATTTTGTCAACCCCTTATGGTTAATGAACACATTGAAATTTAACGAATGCGTACTGAATTTTAATTTTGTAATTTATGATGATGGTTACTATTGTTCTTTCATTCATTAACCAATAAACGCTCTTAAACAAAAATTTCTCACTAAATGATTTTTATTGTAAAAAAATGGTAAGTCGGTGTTACATACTTTAAGTTGGTGCAACTGAACCAAATATTTGGGTACACGTAGCAACACCCTTTATAAAACGTTGTTGGAAAAAAACGTGAAGTGGAATCATATTGTTGGGCCTTTATAGAAGAATAAATGTTTAATTGGTAGTTTGGATAGTACTTAAGGTGGTCCTAACAAATTTTCAAACAATCTCCTTGATCACTCAACAAAGTGGATATGTATATTTCAGTCCAACCAAATTATTAGAAGAAACAATTGAGCAATAAGGAATTCTTTTTTCACTAATACAAATACTAAACTAGATATAGTTCGTACAAGGACATAGATGGGATTCCA
Source organism: Berberis thunbergii (assembly GCA_003290165.1). NCBI lineage: Eukaryota > Viridiplantae > Streptophyta > Magnoliopsida > Ranunculales > Berberidaceae > Berberis > Berberis thunbergii. Next base: position 217,981 of record QNQO01001396.1, on the reverse strand, counting down.
AAACCCTACAAACTTCTACATTAGACGATAACTATAAGGACTTTACACGGCTTCGTAGAGTACTCATACAATACAAACTAGTAACGCTCACTCTAATAGTCATTAACCAACAAAATGAGGTCTTGAATATCCCTAGTAGCACCCATCATATTGGGGTCTGTCCAGTGATCGATCAGGACCTGAGAAAGAGCTGGGAAGTTCTGCTCACTGCACAGAAACCAAACTTGCTTCCACAACCTATTAATACAATGCTGCAAGAGGTGCTTCGTAACCAGCTGCCTAAAACAGAACTCGTCCGTGCTACTTCCTGTTACATGCAAAATCTCCATTGAATTATTATTGTTCATCCACTGGTTTTGCTGCCAAGAGGGCAAGCTTGTTTATGATCATATAGTATATAAGCCACTTTAATTCTTATCCAATATGTTGAATTGATTGAACAAGGATGAAGGGCTAAGAGAGTATTTGGTTAGCTCCTTGGATAACTGCTGATGGATTATTGTAATTACAGTGAAGTTTGTGAGTAGTTGTCCCCCATTCTCCCACCATAGCTCCAATTTGTGCTCGAGTTTCCTGCAATTTTTATATATGGACCATTGCTCCCCTTTGAAAATCTTATTATTTCTAGTTTCCCAAATAATATCAAAGTTTGCAGCTAATGTTTGGAAACTATCTTGGATTCAAATGCTATTCGATTTCATTTGATCAAAATAAAAGGAAATAAAGTTCTCAAAAGATCCCACTGGAAGCTGATGATTCCACCTAAGTGGGCAAGGTGATATAAGCCATATTTATTGAAAGGATCATAGGATCAAAATGTGTGTTTGTCTAATTCTATAGCAAGAACAAAATGATAAGTCTCTTGGACAGAGAATTTTCCAGTTTTTATCGACTTCAAGCAAGGTTTGTCAACCTATCTCTAACACAGTCCAAACTTCAATCTTCAATTTTTTTTGGCGATTTCTGACCGGCCCTACATAGAATTAAAGCAATGGGGTGTTCCATATAAATCTATTATTAGATTTATGGAAGAATTTATGGAAAACTATGTATATTTACTTGAACGTATTTTATACTTTATGGAGAGAAAAATCAGAAGGGGAAATATATATATATTCACACTCAACCCCCCACTTGGATTAGAGATTTCCTTGATACATAAACTAAAAATGGAATATAAATATATATAAACTGGAGTTGCCATGTTACATAGTTCCTTCTTCCTACCACAACAATATTTCCGTTTAGGATTACAAAAACACGAGTCGATATTTCAAGTACTTATCCATATACCATTTTGTTTACGATTTCTCATGTACAATGTTATGACAGGCTGATATTTTGTTCAGTCATTCTAGTATCATTGGTTGGATTGGAAGAAAAAACACATTTGAGAATTTCGATCAAAACGTTGAGAATACTTGTAAAATACTTGGTGAAAGTATAACAATATATTAATAATTAAGAGCTAGTACAACCAATTATGCCGACTAGCGATGTCAAGTGATGAGCCTCTAGATATACATTTACTTTGCCAAAAATGAAGCATAAGAAGCAGGTGTTTAATATTACAGATGAGAAAGCGCCAGACCCAATGCATAGTAGATAGCTGTTGAGATTCACTGCCCCGAATGAGGTATAAGGGTTGCAGAGTTGTCAAGTAGAAGTCTGGTCCTCCATCTTTGAGCCTGAATGAGTAGCAAGGCCGCTTCAGTCGCGTATCCCTCCGCCATCGTGCTGTCAGAAACTTTGTCACCTATCTGATAGGCAATAGAAGTCAGAACATTCCCATCCAAATCGGTAGCTAAAACTCCAACGCCCCCTTGCTTGGTAGACTCAAAGAAGAAAACATCAAAAGTGATAATAATTGTATCTCTATCAAGGCAGAGTGGAAGTGGTTGAACACGGTTTGCTCTAATGTTAAGCCTGTGGGTGTGGGTTGAGTGGATCAGGTCCTGGACAAGTTGTGAAAGTGAAGACACAGTAACAAGAAAAGGGACAATTGAGGCTAAGACCAGATCTATAGAGGTCGGGAGGCAATCTATATGATTGTGTCCATAATTTGAGGGATCGATGGAAAACGGGGTGTGGTTGAGTTGAATGTGATAAGGAGCCATTATTTCTTACCAAGACCCACAAATTATGATAATGGGATACAAAAGTCATTGGGGGAGACTTTGGTATTGTTGAAAATATTTTGGTTATGCAAATATTAGATAGTCATCAAAATGGTTGTAAACAGGGAAAGCATCTCATCAGAATTCATTGGATGGGCTTTAGCAAAATCTCACATGAATTTGAAAATTCTCATAGCAGAGGGAAGGTTGAGGTTTGAGGTTGCCCAATTAATAGGGAGATGGGAAAGAAGCCATAGTCGAGAGATGATAGAGCAAAGAAAGAAAAGATGGAGCACATCTTCCTTCTGGGCATGGCAAAAGGTGCAACGATATGGATCCTAACTAGATTGGCTCTCGTGGGAAGCAAATTCTGGCTAATCTTCCAAAAGAAAACATAGCTTTGATTCTCCAGATGGATCTCAAAAGTTTAGAGCCAAAAGTGAGTCAGAGGATAAGGGAAGAAGAGCTTTCCAAATGACCATGGTGAAAGCCCGTGTTGCACTTTTGACCGAAAAAATACCTCTTTTGTCAAAAGTCCAAAAGAGTTTGTCAAGATTGGTAGTAGGCCCGATTAAAATATCTTAGATATCCCTAGCCACCAGACTTGTAAAAACGATAGTTGATAAACTCCGAATTCTAGTGGAGGGAACCTTCAGGAAAAGATATCCAAAGGTCCCGAATAGAACGAGGAAGATTGGGATCGGTAGGGTCATGGACAATATCCGCAAGAATAACATCTGGTTTGACCTAACAATCTAGCAAGAGAATGGTTTGACACCTAGACATGATTTGCCATATAAGGAAGCGATTCACCTTGAGAAGGGCCATTAGGTTCCCCCTCCAAGCGAATGAGGCCAAGGAGGGGGTTTTCTAATTGAGGGATACGCTTGTATCAGAAATAGAGTGACTTCAATTGGTAGGTTTTGTGATGTTGAGGAAAGTATAGGGCATTCCAGATTTTTTTGGCATATAAGGCAAGATTTTTGTTCCTACAAGTAAGAATATTGAGACCCTCAAGAATTTTGGGCAGACAAATATGATCCCAAGTACAAAGATGTTTGGCCTTACTGTCTGTCGCCTCATTCCACCAAAAATCCCTAGCTAGGTGGTCCAATTTTGTTGAAACGGTGCAAGGCAGTAGAAAAAATTGCATTGTGTAAATGGGGATCAAGTTAAAAACCGATTTGATCATCCCAATGCGACCCGCTTGAGAAAGGATTTTGGATTTTCAAAAAGAAAGTTTAGCATATTAACTTTGTCAATAAGAAATTGGGAGTCCTTAACTTTCTTCTTAGAAAACAGAATGGGGATCCAAGATATTTATCTTTAGGATTATAACTCTTTGTGCCCAAGATCCTATTAATCATTTTTGCATGTCTAAAATGCACATGGGAACTGTAATAGATTGAAGATTTGTCATAATTGACACCTTGACCTGAAGCCAGACAATATTGTTGTAGAATGTCATTAACAGAATGAGCTTCGACCAAAGAGGCTCTATAGAAAAGCATTAGATCGTCCACATAGAGCAGATGACTGATAGAAAGGGAATGTCTCCGGAGTATGATACCTTGAATTCGGCCTTCAGTTTCAGCCTTATGGAGAAGGTGTGAGAGTGCTTCTACTAACAACAAGAAAATGTAAGGAGATAGGAGATCACCTTGGCAGATGCTCCTGCATGGCTTAATGGGATGAAGGGGGGGCCATTGAGAAGGACTTGGAGAGAGGTCGTGGAAACACATTGATTGATCATATCAATCCATCCTCCTACATAACCTAGTTGTTTAAGCACTTGATCCAGAAAAGACCATTCGATCCTATCATAGGCTTTGGCAATATCGATTTTGATTTCCATCCAATCTTGTTTTTTCTTTCAAAAATGTTTCATCTGATAGAAAGTTTCATGCGCAATGCTAACATTATTCATTATCGAGCAACCTTTGAGAAATGCTCATTAGTTAGGAAAAGTAATGTTATCAAACAAAGGTTTGAGACAGTTGGCAAAAATTTTGGATATCACTTTATATATAACATTACAAAAGGCAATAGGGCGAAATTTATCTGGTGAGATAGGATTTCCCACTTTAGGGATTAGAGAATTGAAAGTTTCATTAAACTTAGTATCAATTTGCTTGGAAATGAAGAAGTGTGTGACAACCTCTATAACATTTGTTTTCACAATATCCAAGTAATACTGAAAGAAGAAAGCGTGAATACCATCAGGCCTAGGAGCTTTGTGATTGCCCATATCAAACATAACCGTCTGGATATCTACAACAGTGGGAATAGCCAGCATAGTTGCATTATCCTCCTCCAAGATGATCGGACTAAATAAGGCATGAATCCCTAGATCAGGAGTCAGATTAGAGGATTGGAAATTATTAAAGAAATACTCATTAAAGTCTCTCTTATTCCATTTAGTGGGGCTGTTATTAAGCTTTTTGGTTTTGAAATGGATATTGTGAGTCGAGGAGGGGTGTTGTCTAGGTGCCCAATTAGATTGAATCACCCAACGGCAAGAAGGATCTCTGGTCCACACATATGAAAGAATTTAAAAGGTTTTGAACTAGGGCTGAAGTTAGAGACTAACTTAAAGGAAATAGCTTTGTGATCTGAATATGAGGTGTGAATTGTACAAGCAAATGCAGATGGGAACATATCCAACTACTCAGTCGAGACAATAATATGATCTAGTTTTGCCTTAATCTCATTTTTTCTTTTCTCTTATTGTTCCAAGTGAATTGAGAGTCGTTAAGGGGGAAGTCCAACATTTGATGCGTGTCAAGAAAATTTTTAAGGTGACTGAGACAAGAACAAGAAGGTCGGGTTCCACCCATTTTTCCCCTAGGTTAACTGATAGCATTTAAATCACTGATTACAACCCCTGATAAAGGTTTAATGGAGTAAAGGTTGGACATGGAATTCCAGAAATGTTCCCGAGACGTGGGATTCGGCTCATCATAAACAAAAATAACAAACCATGCAAAGGTAGTAAAATAATCATTTAAAATACAGTTAAAATAATTTTTACAGGAAGAAATATACCTACTTTGCAAAATAGTTCAAGTCTTCTAGCTTGTCCCTGTGTTGGCATTGATTTTCCATGTGCGAAGCCCAATCTCTAGCATAAGCAGTCCATCCTGGAAGAACTAGATTTGGTTTCTAACAAAAAAAATAATATCGGCTTTGGACTTTGGGAGAGGGCACTTCAGGTTTCAAAACATTTTGGCAGACTCCATGCCTCGAGCGTTCTATGAGAGCATATGAATTAGGAGGCGACCCTTCAATGGCTGTCGCTACAACCTCGTAAGATTGTATAGAAGTAGAACTAGGTAGGTAGGTGGGAAAATGTGTAGCAATTACATGAGTGAGACGAGTGTTGCAAGGGATATTAGGTTTGGTAGCTGTTGAAACTGTTTTGTACTTTTGTGCATTGGGTGAGAAGTACGGTTGTTGACAATCAAAACAGGGGGACAGTTGTCCGTAAAAATGATTTTGCATGTAGTCGTCGAATGAGACTACATAGAACCAACCTTAAAAAATGATAGAGCATCTAACAACACCCCTGTTGACAAATTGAATTCAATTTTACTCATAGCAACCATCCACATCACTCTCACAAAAACTGTCCCCACTTCCTTCATAACGACCATTATCACTATCTGCAAAAACGGTCGATAAACACCCAAAACATTGATTTTTACGCACCATTTACCTCTTTATTAGCCTCCAATTGTGCTTAAAATCAATTAAATGTCTGTATTTGTCTCGAATTTGATTATTGTCATAATTTTGTAGGAAATTGAGAAATGTGCAAAATTTGAGACAATTCTACGATAAATTTGCATGATAAGGAGCAATTGGAGAAATTATGAAATCAATGAAATGTACAAAATTAGAGGCATTTGGGCACGTTCGTGGCACATGTGGATCAAGAGTTTCATTTCAAAACCAATATTATGAAAGTCAACATTTGATAGAGACATGTGACAAGTTTCAAGATAAAAACTTCAATTGTGGCACATGCAATCATAAAAAAATAAAGCATCAACCCAAGGAATATTTCAATGACCAAATCAAAGAATATTTCATTACCTTGAGTTTTGTCTCATGTATCTACCTCCATTTAGGACTATCTTGATGTATCTATCCTTAATTATGACTCTCATTATTTTATATGATATGATTTGGAGTAAAAAAAAAATAAAAAAATTGGGATTTGTAGGATTTTTCCCATTTCTAACTTGGAAGAAAACACTATAAATACGCTCTCGAACTCTTGGAGAAGGGACATCAAAAAGAGATCCAGGACATCTAGTTTTATTTTATACATCTAGCTTAGAATAATTTTCTTTCTTTCGTTGGAGCTTCCTTCAAGTTACATGTAAGTTTTTAATTTGAATTTAATAAAAGTTAAATTATGCTTTATGCATTAGTTATTTTTTAATTTAATTAGTTTACTTCTTCATCTACCTTTCTAGTTTCACTATTAGATTATTTCATCACAATGACAATGGTAGGCTAAACATCTCATCTCAAGGAGAGGAGATGAAACTTATTTGAGTGATGTAGAGATTTTTTTAACATCAAAAATTAAAACTTGTATAATTTCTATTAATCCTAGATTCAACCAATGATAAAAGTTGTCAAATCAAAAGATGGACAATGAAGGATTATGTGAAATGAACATGGAAACAAGAATTATATTTGTTTTTCATAGTTTTTCAATTCTTCGTAAATTAATAATCATTCATTAAAAAATCGCATCGAAAGAGGGGTAGATTAATGATGGTTAAGAAATTTCTTTTAACATCGAAAGAGGTAAGAAAAATTATACCTTAGAAAAGAATTTTCTTTTGAGCATTGGTTTTGAATTAAAAATTAAAGAAATTTATGCAAGTGTTCAAAAAAATATTTACAAAAATGTGTTAAATTAATCTCTACATATCTAAGAGGTGAATTCTCCAATCCTTGAGATCTTTCTTTTAATTGATAAATTTGTTTAATAATTTTCATCATCAATTTTGAGTCAAAGTTTGTTTAAAAAAAGTAAAATAAAAATCATATTCTATTCTCCAAATCTTATTTCCCTTCTTTTCACCAATTCTTAATTATTAGTTGATCTTCTAAACTGTTTTCCTTAAATCCTTTTAACTTGGTGAGTAGGACGATAACCCTTACGAACAACTTAATTTATATTTTTCTTAGAATTTTACAGGTAATTTATAAGAAATGAACGAAAAATAATGTTGATTTGATTGAAATATTCGGAGACAGGTTGAATTCAGCTTTACTCATAGCAAACATCCACATCACTCTCATAAATACTGTCCCCTCTTACTTGATATTGATACCCTGATGGCCGTCATAGCGATTGAAGATACATAAAAATGGTCACATCCCTGAGCCTTACATGTCTCATGATGATCTCGAGGAATTACGGACCCCAGCGTCAATCCAACACTGATCTAGCCTAATCGGTTCTAAGCACGCCTAATCCAGTCCTCAATACCCTAAGTCCTACTAAGGCAAGTATCTCAATGATCAGCTTCGGATGGGCAACTACAACTTTTTGCTTCCTACTAGGAAGCAAATACCAGAGTACATTCCACACAGGAAAACTCCTTTCTACGGATTGCTCTTGGATTGAGAATTATCTCCCGCGTATCTAGGAGCACAGGGCTAATATTGAACTTCCCTCCTACAGCACGACTCCTAATTAGAGAAGGATGTCCACGGAGATCTCCTTCATAAACTACACTATAAAAAAACACATGAGGTTAGTAAGCTAAGGTACACTACAAATTCCATATTTACAACATTATGCTTTCCTCATATCACTGTCTAACTTTAGCATCGGAGTGCCATCAGCCACCACAATGGTGGTTCGTGGCTCACATGAGTTACTTGTGCAGGTCAGCGGGACTAGGTCAAAGCAGGGAACGGAAAATGACTGTATCCGTCCGTGGGGATAACAAAGTTCTTAACTTTTCACTAGCGTCGTCTCCTTTCAAAACCCAGAGAGATGGTGACCACTAGATCACACAACAACAGAGAACAAGGGGACACGTCAAATGCTCAGGCCGTCGCAGCACCGTCACTTTCAGCGGTTTCGATCATGCACGGGCAACAGACTTACCCCCCCCCCCCCCCGCTGACAACAGCAACGGCGGACCACCCCAAAATTGATATGTTGTCCTCTCATATACAACAGATCGCCAAGGCGGTGAAGGCTCTCACACGACAAAATCTACCACCTGCTAATGGAGACTAGGAGCAGCACGGGCCTCCGTCTCCGAAGGATGGCAGAGAGCAAGCATAGAAAAGCCAATCCCCCGCTAGTTCTCATTGGACTAAGGGAGGCTGCGCGGCTAACGCTGAGCCCGTCGCCAGGGCAGAGAGGCTCAACCCTCAGAACCCTCTCCGCAGAGTGCGCATGACCCAGACGTACTGTACCGCCTCTCCATCCCACTATTTATGGGTCGGATCATGAATGAGGCTCTTCCGAGGAAGTTCACTCCCCCGAAGCTCAACTTCTACAATAGAACCACCGATCCATTCGACCACCTACGTGATTACCAACACGTAATGGCCCTCAAAGAAGGATTCGAGTCAGTGATGTGCAGAACTTTTCCTACTAGCCTGAAGAAGTCAACACTGATGTGGTTCCACAGCCTTCTGCCGAGGTTGATCGACTCCTTCAAGACACTGGCAAAGGAGTTCCTGACACGTTTCGTTGGGAACCCGCGCTTTCGAAAAGGCCCATACTACATACTCTCTGTAAAGCAGAGGTCTCACAAGACTCTTAGAGAGTATTTCACACGCTTCAACAACGAGCCGACTCTCATTGACGGATGCAGTAACGACACGGCCGTGACAGCCTTCACTGCGGGCCTCAAGGAGGGAAAGCTCTATGAAGACCTTACCTTAGAGCCACCTCTGGGCATGACATAGCTCCTCAATAGCGCTCAGAAGCACATTACTTTGGAGGAGCTGAGAACTGTGAAAAGGGAAACCGGGGGGAGTCAGTTAAAGAAATAAAAAGAGACTTCAGGGATAATCTATGTCCTTCATGGAGTCGAACCGAATGAAGACCAGTCGTACATGTCTCAAGTGGACCTTACTGGAGATGTAGACACAACCCACGGATGAGGACAAACGCATCTGCCACTCGAGGATTCAGAACCTCATTCCCACATTGACCTTTATGGACAAGGACCTCGAAAGAGTCTGAGCGCCACACAACGATGCATTAGTCATCTCGGTCTCCATAGCAAGGTGGGAGGTAAAAAGAGCTCTGGTGGACACAGGAAGCTTGCTCAACGTCCTGTTTTACAATGTGTTTAGCAGCATGAACCTCAAAGAGGAAAACCTGACATCTACAAATTACCCGTTGATTGGGTTCAACAGAGAGAAATGTTTCCCTATCGGCAAGATAAGGTTGGCGATAGTGGCAGGAGAGATGTAGCTAAGAAAGGTTCTGTTTATAGACTTCATGGTGATAAACGCACCATCGACCTACAACCTTATCTTGGGAAGACCATGGCTCCAGTAGATGAAATCAGTAGTCTCCACCCTTTACCAGTGTGTTAAGTACACTGATAACCACTCTGAAGGGACAATACGCGGGGACCAACCTACATCATGAAGCTGCCATTACGCTGCAATGAAATGGATATAATGCTCCCAGATCCAACTAAATCTTGCAGAGCAGCCTGAACCAGATCCAGGCTCAACGACGGCAGAGACATCACATTTAAGCGGTATAAGAGCAATAAGCTATTTCGCCCAGCAAAATGGAGAGGTTATGGAAAGCAGGAACAAATCCCCTCGACATTTCATCGGTGCAGAGATTGACCCTTCTACAAGGTTTACTCTACAATAATCTTTGTAACGCTAGCAAGTCTCGATAGTCCGTTGAGGAACGCTAACGATCCGCAAGAGCCACCCGAATTCACTTCAAGGTCAGGATCAACCTTTCTCCATCAACAGTCAATCTATTTTCAATTGTTTATTTCCCTTTCCATAGTCAATGTAGAGTTTTAATTCTTAAAAAACTTATGTGATTTGCAATCATTTAAGAAATAAAAGAAGAATTACAAAAAAAAATTCTATAGACTATTGGAAACATGTAACCACAAGCACCTTGAGGCGGATACAAAAGACTACATACTACAAACATCTGAATCCAGTGCGGCATGAAGTAAATACTGGTTTAGATGATCTAACTACGTAAAGGTATCCGAGAAGACTGGAGCGGGCAAGAGTAGGATTAAAATATCTTGATCAACGCTTTCGCGGACATACCCATCAAATGTGGTCTGAGGTGGTACCAAATCAGCAACCAAGAGTACCGCGAAAGTTTACTTCCAACTCACAAGCTCGATCTGATCAACCGGATGAACTTGGGACAAGTATCAGGTAGACTTGGATTACATACCCTTTCCCACGTAAGGAAGACATGAATATTTGGGAATCAATGGCCCACTCTGACAGGCCATGTCCAACTCCTCCCCAACTTGGATGCTGACTTCCAGCGCAAGGCAAGGTGACGGAGCTAATCTCTGGAATTAGACATTCAGGAACAACGATAGGGCACCAACGCATGAACGACACTCCTCCCTTGGGAGAGAATTCGTACTACTTCTAATCCACTTTTTGAGCCAAGTGGTCGTCGTTGGGATGGAAGTTGAGGCAACTCGTGAGAGATTATACATCATAGAACGTGTCTTCTCAACTATGGAGAAGTCATAATCTGATCCACTTTTTGAGATTGAATCGCTGAGAAAGCAGATACAGGAGATGAGGCTAGAACAATCAACCATTGATTTTGAGACTCAGAGGGATTGTTCAGAATCCCTTGAGTCTGATAGCAGAGGCGGTGTCCGTGAGGGACAGATCCAGATAAGACCTTAACTGGGTCCGCCGTGATCTAGAAGTTACGCTGAAAGCTACGACTAAGATGCGCTCTGAGTTGCAGTCTCTCGTTGAGGAGAATACCATGAAGGAATCTGAGTGGGTTGCTCAGAGACAACAGTTAGAGGCCGACATGGAATTCAATGCTTAAGGAGCACGAAAAGTTGGGGACCAACTTCTCTTGGGACAACATGAGCTTAGCGTAGTTAAAAGTAGCCTGATTACTGAGCTGTTTCAAGTTGATGCATTAATAGACAAGTTGGAGCTGCTAGAACATGAATTTGTTGAAGCAAAGACGCGTGAGGAAAGCCTTTTCAAAGCGCAAGGCACATGCAAATTTTGCTGGGTCGTGCATGGGGGTTATAACTATTGACGCTGATGAAGGAAGAGCATCTGGAATAGGACCTTGCTTATTACAAGAAGGTGTCCTATGTAGACTTCGAAGTGGTATCTGAGTCGTTAGAGGAAGAGGGTGATCCGGTTCATGGCGCTCAAACTGAGGCATGCACATATGCAACTTCTGCTTATTCTCCACTTAGGCCTAGTTATCTTATAATTGTACCTCCTCGGTATGAGGAGTAAACTTTGTACATCTGTACATTTTGTTTCAACTGTTAATGGAAACATGTTTATTTTGAGTATGCTTTGTACCAGTATTCTATTCGGTCTCCATGTCGTGAGTTTTCTATTTTGCCTTGTCATTTTATTTTGATGTAGGTCTGGTTGGGTCAGCAGGGAGCTGAGTGGTCTGTTTGCTATTGAGAGTTCAACCGTTTATGTTGCGAGTAACTTTAGTCTGTGTTTCTATGAGGTCCCAAGGTTGTTATCACATAGTTGTGTTCGATAGTGAACTTTCTGCAGATGGTTTATGCAGCGGGTTGTTCTACCCAAGTTGCAACTCATCCATGAACTAAGATGTTGAAAACTCTAGTTATGTATCTGACCATTGGTTGTGGTCGTTGGCATGAGTGAATTGTTGTAGCAGAGCACATGCGTTGTCATCTATAGTTGAACAACAACTTTTGGTTTGAGTCAAGTTTCGTAAGCTCGAGTTGGTATCTCGTGTAGCACCTATCTATGCTTAGCAGGTTGGTTTTTTAGTCGACTCAAGTGGCCATTGCTGATAACGGCATGTCAACCTGTGTGGGCGTGAAGACGTTGCTTGAGCTGTAATAGGATTCGGCGATCGCTGTCCTGAAAAATATAAGTGGTCCCATGGCGAGCCATTGACACTAGTCGGGGCTGACTGGGTTCCCACTTTTCAAATCATTTACATCCGAGCGGAACGGGAAACAAGTTCGGGATGAGAGAATTTGGCGATCATGGTCTGTAGGAGAGCAGTGATCCCGTGGCAAGCCGTTGACATCAGTCGAAACTGACTAGGCTCCCAATTTCCAAACCATCTACACTTGTGTGGAGTGGGCTAGAGGTTTGGGATGCAAAAAAAATTGGTGATCATGGTCTGTAGGAGAGCAGTGATCTTGTGGCAAGCCGTCGACATCAGTCGGAGCTGACTAGGCTCCCACCTTCCAAACCATCTACACCCGCGGGGAGCGGGCTACAGGTTTGGGATGAGAAAATTTGGTGACCATGGTCTGTAGGAGAATAGTGGACTCGTGGCAAATCGTCGGCATCAGTTGGATCTGACTAGGCTCTTACCCCATCTGAATCATCTACACTTGTGCGCATCGAGCTACAAATTTGGGAGTTTTCGGTGACCATGGTCTGTAGAAGAGTCGTGGTCCCGTGGCAAGCCTTCGTCATCAATCGTGGCTGACTAGGCTCCCACCTTCCAAACCATCTACACTCACACAGTGAGGACTACAATTCTGGGAGTTGGCCAAAAGTTATCATCATCAGTCGTTACTGACTAGGCTTACTTGATCGGGTTTGACGACCATCGTCCGTGAAAGGGGTGACGATCCCTAGCTAGTCGTCGTCATCAAGCGTAAGTGCGCTGATTAGACTCTCACTTCCTAAACCATCAACATTCACGCGTGGCGAACTAGGTGTCGGGATGGACCAAAATTCATCATCATCAATTGAAACTGACTAAGCTTAACTGGATAGGTTGGGGCTCCGCCTATTATGGGCGTGTGAGCCTACTTCTGCGGACAAATTGCATTGCACGGGTTAGTTTTCACTAATTTCAATGAAAGTTTCTTTCTTTAATCAAGAGGTATCTTAAGTCGGCTGGTGATATGTAGGTGTGCTCCATGTGTCAAAAGTGACTAGGGCCTCTACTACTTGCGTCATCGCACGTGGTAGAGTGTCGTTTCGATAGTGGGCCAAGTCGATGGGCCCATATAAGAAGAATTTGGTCATGTGTACAACGTAGATTGCATGGTGACACGTGTACGGCTTAGAGCGCGAGACAATTAAGTATCGGTTACTCTCCCCCAATTAATGGGGTTGTGTGCAACATCATTAATTGGTTGAACGTGGTCCTGTGTGATTTCCTTGGGAACCGTTGCATCTTCGTTTTCCATACGATATTCAATGTAGATGGTGAACCATTATGTCTATAGAATGGTGTTCCTTCATCATTGTAGGCATTATCTTTTACAGAGTGCATTTCTTCAAATGTTCTTACTCAAAGATTATGTTTTGGATTTTCCAAAGGCTGAAAGAAGATCTCCTCCACTGGAGTCTTCGAATGTTCTGACATTTGTGCCGATGAGTCTCGATAAGACTTGCTATTATGTGTGGTCACCTGTTCTGGGTGAGCACCCAATTTGTTTGCCGCGACCTTGTAATTTCTTCCCGTATTGTGAAGAATAGTTACGGACTTCCTCCCAAGGGATGAGTCCGTCGTTTATTAGCTGGTGCTTCGGTGGTGCCTTGTGCCATCCTGTTTGTTGGGGGACACTCCCTGCAGCTAGTTTATGGTTGATCGGAGTGTTGGCAGATGCGGCTTTGCTGCCAAGGATGGTATATCTGAGTCACCCCGGGTATTGCACATGGGATAAGTGTCCCTGCTTGGCAGCACTATGAGACCTCAATGTCTCGTTGCTTGTGGACGCCCTTTTTATCCTCTTCTACCTCATTCAGGAGGCCGGATGCAGGATTGAAGATGTCTACAGCTCGTCGTTAGACTCATATTGTCGGGGTTATTCGATGGAGCAACGAACTGAGCTTGTCCTTTTTACTCCTTTTTGTACATTTTCCCTTGTTCGTGGTTCATCTTCTTCGGAGAAGTCACTGAGCGAAACTTTTTTTTTGAAAGAAGTCACTGAGCGGAACTGTAAGAAGGCACCGTCGTTTACCCTGGGTACCCTTGTCGTTGCTTCTGAGTCCTCTTCTGAAGTTGGACTATTTAAGCGAGTCTCATAGTACATTGCGTCGGAATCAGATGCTTATGGTTTGTACTTTTTTGTACCCGTCGTCTGGGCGATAATTGTTACATCTTTCTAGAATCAATAGCGTTTTGCAAAATTCTCTTTAATTTCTTTAATGAGTGCAAATCACCTAAACTCCTAAGAATTAAAACTATAAACTGACTCCTAAAAGAAAACTAAACAACTGGATAGATTGATTGTTGACAGATAGAGGTTGATCCGGCCCTGAAGTAGATTCGTAAAGCCCTTGCTTGGGTCGTAAGTACCTTCGGCAAATTGTCAAGTTTCGCCAATGCCGTTGAGGTTACTAAAGACACTACAAGAAAACAGGTGTTTAGCGACGGTTTTCAAAAGTGTTTAGCGACGGTTTTAACCGTCGCTACAGAATACAGCGATGGTTGGCCAACCGCCGCTAATAAAGGCATCACAAGAGCATTCAGCGGCAGTTTTTTGCAACCGCTGGCATAACCGTCGCTGTATGTTATTTAGCGACGGTTAGTAGTAACCGTCGGTAAACCCGTCGCTAAATACCATATAGCGACGGGTGTTAACAGTCGCTAAATACAGGGCAAGAATTGACGTTTTATAATATTCTGCGATGGTTCTTAACCGCCGCTATAGTCCGTGGCGCTTACAACGGTTTATACCCGCCGCTAAATTCAAATTGGCAATTCTGTTAGTGACGGTTAAAACCGCCGCTAATGCATGTCATTATTATCTTGATAATTCTATTATGCGCACTAGAAATATGTAAACAATCTGTAGTCACATTTTAACCTGTAATGACATTTTTCAACCTGTAAACAATCTGTAAACAACTCACAATTTTACACAACTATTTTATATCGAAATCATCAAAGAAAACTTGACTTCAACTATATTATCATCAACTTTAACAAAAAAAAACCTATATTATCATCAAAGTTAACAATATATCAAAGCTAGTACATGTAGAATTTCTTGAAGTTTGATAGTTAAAATCAAATTTACTATAGCTGAAATTGTACCACGTTCTTGAACGAAATTAGACAATGCTATGGAGAGTGGAGCCGATGAAGATCCTCATTAGTATTTTGACAGGGTGATGAGGGCCTTGCAGTTGCTGGTGAAGCTTGCCCACTTTCTTCGTCTTGTGCCTGAAAATGATGAGTCAACAATATTACTCTAAACTTGAACCAAATTACAATAATTAATTGATTTATATTTAGTAAGTAACCAATATCATTGTTAACTAATATATATTAAAATAATGTAAAGGCAAAGAAACATACGGGTGTAGTGAATAATCTTGCAAACTCAGCAGGCACATTTCCATCCAACTTCTGAAAAATGTATGTAAATGCTCCCTCATATCCCTTCCTCTTTAATTTCTCTGTCTCTAACTGTGACTCCAGCTGGTGAATTTTCTGTTGCACTTGAAGATCAGTGTTTTGCGTTGGTTGTGAGGACATCATCCCACTAAACCTACTATTGTTGTTGCCAAAAACTTGAGATGGACATGGCCCGAATCCCAAAGCTCAAACTCGGCCTGAATGTTCTTTTTTCTAACACCTTAGCAAGTGAATCTTGTTGTGATATAGATCGTGATGTGGAATCTTCTTTCTCAATCTCTAAAATTTTCTCCTACATTAATGAGGCAAGCCATCAAACTTTGAATTCAAAATTTATCTAAACATTAATTAATATAGTTCAATAAAAAATAGTTTAATTACTTACACTTATCTGTCTCGCTTCGTCAGTTACATAAGACCCATCCTTTTTTGTGTGTGTTGCAATATACACCTCTCCCCTACTCACAGATCTCCCAAGTTCATATTCCTACACCGATATTATGAAGTCATATAACTTTAAATAATATTGTTGAGAATGATAACTTAAAGTATGGTAGGATGTAAAATATTAATTACCATCTCAGCCTTTAACCTGGAATTGCTTTTTGATCCTCATGTGTGTGGATCGGTGAGTTTCTTCCGAATTTCAATGGTTTTTTTGCATTTTTCCTATCACTGTATAGATAAAAACATATTGTTAGCATATTCCTAATTATCTAAACGAATAATGTAAATATTGTGTTACCTTTGTCCTTTCATCCAAGCGGTAGTCAATAAAATGTGCCCAATCATTACGATCAATGCCTTTGGGATGTTTTGCAATATTAGCATCTCTGGACAGTGTTGGATCATAAAATTCATGGAACAATTTATGCCTATTGTCCTTCAATTTCTTTCCAATGTTTTGCAAGATATAATGGTCTGCCATTGGATCTTCCACATGTAGTTTATTCTTCAAAAATAATAGTCATTATTATTCAAATCGTTATCAATAATCTTACAAAAAAAGTAAGTGACAAGCATAAATTAAGCCATACCTGTATAATAGTAGTATACACGCCATCCTTGTAAGTTTTTGGCACATCCTTCCAAGAGTTGTATCCAACTGGAAAAGCCTTAAAATCGGATCCCAATTCTCCTAAAAAACTTCCTAAGAGACCAGCTGCATCTCCAATAGGTTGATGCTTAGTGTTAAATGGAATCATCACTTTTGTGCCTCTAGGAAGTGACCAAACATCATGTGCCCTCATATGAGATTCTTTTATTAGCCCTTGCTCATCTAGGACAAGTTGATATTTGTTATACTTCATTCAAAATTAGCGATTAACATATTATTTTCTTGAATAAGTTTAAATAACATACCAATTGTATTCACTATCCAATATTTTATGGATTTGCGTTCATGAACACTTGACTGTGACTCGGGTGTAGCAACTGGATGAGACTCAATATCATTAGGTGGATGAGAGACTGATGTAGCAGGTGCCTGAGAGATCCATGTAGCAGCTGGATGAGACTCAGAGGTAGCAGTTGGATGAGAGACAGATGTAGCAGCTGGATGAGAAACAGATGTCGCAACTGGATGAGACTCAGATGGAGCAGTTGGATGAGACCGAGCACTAGATTCAAAGGATCGAGATTTTGTCGGTCGATCTATAGGATCCGATTCAACTTGGAAACGTTTAGGCCTAGGCATCACTGAAACTTCAAAGAAAAGTCAAATTGTGAAATAATAAATTATATAATCAATAAGAGAAGACAACATGTTTGTAAACAATAAGCAAAATTGTCATGGTAATGTATTATAACAAACATAATTTTTCATACAAAATCTTCATCTTCTATAATATTGTCATTATTAGCATTGATTGCAGGTTCATCATCTATATCATCCCTTGCCAATGGCAAATCTACATTATCATCTTGAAACCACTCATCTAAGTCTTGTTGTTGATAAGGCGTATTCTCATAGAATGAGTCTTCAGTTTCATTCTCGCCCATGTCATACAAGTCTTTTGGCTTTAAATGAACAACAACACTCCATTCTTTATCCACCTCATCCTCCACATAATACACAAGTTGTGCCTCTGAAGCTTGAATATATGAAGGACAAACTAGTTTAGCATGTGTATTCCACCCTGATAGGGTCCCTAACCCTGGAAAATCACTTATTGTCCATATTAAAGCTGCTCGCATTGTGAAACTTTCATTCAACGAGGCATCATATGCTTCTACTCCAACCCACAACTCCTTCAATTCATCAATAAGAGGTTGTAAGTAAATGTCTATATCATTGCCTGGCATCCGCTTACCAGGAATGATCATTGAAAGAATGAAAGAAGTTTGTTTCACACATTTCCAAGGAGGAGTGTTGTATGGAACTAGAACCACTGGCCAAATGCTATAACTAGTACTCATATTCCCGAAAGGATTAAACCCATCGCTAGCCAAGCCGAGGCGTACATTACGTGCATCCAAAGCAAATTCAGGAAATGTTAAACTAAATTTTTTTCATGCCTCAGAATCTCTCGGATGTCGCATCAAACCATCATTGCTATCCTCACTAGCATGCCATCTCATATCAACAGCAGTCTTCGAAGACATAAACAAGCGTTGCAATCGCGGTATCAATGGAAAATAACGAAGAACCTTTGCAGGTTGCCTTTTTCTTTTCTTACCATTTATAGGCACATTATTTGCATTTCCCTTGGTATTTAGCTTCCATCTAGATGTGCCACATTGCTTGCATGTTTGTCTATCTTTATCCAATCCCCGGTACAACATGCAATCATTCGGACATGCATGTATTTAGTATAATTAAGACCAAGTTTATTAATGGTTTTCTTGGCCTCATAGAAAGTTTCGGGGATCCTTGCATGTTGGAATGCATCATACATCAACTCTACTATCATCGACATTGCTTTGTCACTCATCCCACAAATACACTTAATGTGATACAGTTTAACCAAAAAAGATAATTTTGAGTACTTTGAACACCCTTCATATAGCTCTTGCCCTCCATCCTCTAGCAACTCAAAAAACTGTTTAACTTCATCATTCAACCCACTGCTTATACCCCCCATCCTTCCATCCCTTTCATGTGGTCCATGTGATGTGGAAGATTCTTCATGGGCATAGTGCCTAGAAAATGCAAAAGCATCATGGATCATGTCTTGCATTGGATCTTGAATAGGCTGACTATCTTGCACTACATGCATGACAGTAGAACTTTGACTTGTACCCAACTCCCCATGTTGTAACCAAACAGTGTACCCTTTCGGAAATGGTCTACAAATCAAGTGATCATACACCACTTCTCTAGTCTCCCATTTTCTAAAAGCACAACGAGGACAAGGACACTTTATTCTATTATCAGATGACTTGTTTGCAAATGCAAAATCCAGAAACTGATTCAATCCTTCCGCATATTCAAGTGTATTCCTCGGCATAGAAATCCAAGTTTTGTCCATTTCAAAATATCTGAATTCAATCAAAACAAAACAACTAATAAATTCAATCCTACTAATCAAACAATAATAATTTGAGAATGACTATGTTCATATATTTTTGAAACACCATGTTTTGTTTATTGCAAACATGTTGTTTGTAAACATGTTATTTGCAAACATGTTGTTTTGTTTATTGCCAGTAAGAAATCTAAAACATGCCAATAAGAAATCTAAAACATGTTGTTTTGTTTGCAAACATGCCAGTAAGAAATCTAAAACATGTTGTTTTGTTTATTACTAAATACATGATAACATGCTTATGAGAAAGATACAAAAGTTAGACATACCGTGAGGGATATGGAAGAACTAAGATGATGGACAAATCAAACGAGCACGAGAGACCACCAACAGTCACTTCTTCTTCCTTATTTGAATGTTCCTCCTTCTTCTTCCTCCTTCGTTTCTTCCTCGAAATAATAGTCTAAGTTAAATAATCAAGTTAACTGAATATTACGTGAAAAAAAAAGAATAAGAATTAAAAATAAATTAGAAAAAATAAAATAAAATAAAATAGTTAGTTGATCAATTGTTGTATTGCACGCGTTGATGGTGTTTGGTGGTAATATATACCATATACAAGAGAAATTAATACAATTGATGATAGCCAAGATAGTAATATTATCAATAGGAATAAGCATGCAGTCTTACTTCACAAAGATATACCAGACAGTACTGCACAAAAATATACCATATGTTTGGTGATACATGTATACAAATGCCAATCCTTTTCAGTCCCTTAATACTTATATCATGCAGATCGCACTTTACAGTTTACACCAACAACTTGGTTTAAAATCTTGAAAACAATAATAATAACTAACTAGAAGAAAGTTATGAAACTTAAATAAAAACCATTATAAAATTCTGTCTATAAACACTCGCAAAGATTGAAAAATAAGTTCATATCAAAATTCAAACAACAAAAGCATAAGTATCAAATGATAGGAACTGACCTGTTTATGGTGATATTTCTGCAGGAATTGTAGAATCCAAGACAATCAACACTGAATAACAATGTCAGAGTGGTGATTATTGGAAGCAAAAGAGAGCCTGGCAAGATACAATTCTGGATGAGAACAATTACAAGAATCTTATATTCAATGAAGACTGATTTAGAAAGAATAGAAGTATTGTATAGAATGAATTTGTAGGATTACAATGAGATAGAATGAAATGTATCACCCATTCATGACCACCACTCTGCACTAGTATTTCTTCTTCTCTCTTTCTCTCTCTATATATCAAACTGTCTTTTACACTCTCCAGATCTTTCCCTATCAATTTGCAACTGGTTACAACTCGTAACCCTTGTTTGATTTGTAGTCAAATTACATGAGCCAATACACAACAGCATTGTGGAAAAGAAAATTTCTATCTAGCAAAGTCTCAAGAAAAATTTTCTCAGGGCAAAAGTGCCTAGGAGTAGGCTAGGGAATATTTTGATACAGTAAGAATAAAAAAACATGAATTTGGCAAATTTTCTGCATTCAATTTTGGGACTAGAAACCTGAAAAATTAATTTTCCTTTGTGATTCTTTTCCATGCAACCTCCCATTCATTTACTATTGAGTCACTGCTCCTACTAACAAAACAGAGGGTATAACATATTATTGCATTATACAAAATACAAATTTTTTGATATGATCGTAGATGTAAACACATTGGTCATATATTGTTTTGATCTTTATTGTTTTACTATCTTTCATTTCCAATAATGTGATCAAAGCAAAGACAACCACAGCAAATATGGTAGCAACAACAAATATGGTAGCAACAGCAAAAACAAGAAGAAAAGAGCTTGTAAGAATAATAGAGAGAGGCAAGAGAGACTAAAGCAATTCCGGAAGGAGGCCTCGGCAGAAAAACCTCTTCGTATGTCTTCCCCTAACTGGACAGACCCAAATCATTCAGTTGAACGCCAACCATCTGAAAGCCGTAGGACTTCTATGCAAAGGGCAGCTAGTGAAGATGGTTTCGATCCTTGCAGTCCAACGTTCCTGGTTCTGATTTTGATTACAGAGCAGGATATGCAGATAGTGGATGAGCATTCAGGCAACCAATACGGATGAAATCACAAAGAGTTACACAGTGAATGAGGTGGGCGAGAGCGGTAGATGGTCAACAACAGACGCACCTATCCTTGTACATAACTGCATTTGTAATAGAATAGGTTCTTCTTTCTCTGTGCTATATCCCAAAGGCTTTCTTTCATTCTTTGACTTGCTGTTGATTGCCTCCCCAATGGGGAAACTCCAGAGCTGTCTGTGCAGCATAAACTGAAAGACCTTAAAACTGTCTTAAAAGGGTGGAACAAAGAGAAGTTTTCAAATCTTGATGCCTAAGTTAAACAGCTCAAAGAAGAACTGGAAGTAATACAAACAGAGATTCAAAGGCAGCCCATGAATACCAATCTAGCAGGAGCAGAAAGAGAGCTGATAGAGAAATATGGGAGAGCAGCAAGAATCCAAGAAGAAATGGCCGGGGAAAGGAGGCTGGAGACAAGAACCTCCCTTACTTCCATAGAGTGATCAAAGCTAATAGATCTCATAGCACTATAAGGAAAATAAGAAAGAGAGATGGAACAATGGCTTCAACCAAATATGGAATTGAGGAGCAGATTGTTAGCTACTTCAAGGAGCTGCTGGGCACTTCCCCTCAAACGGAGTACCTTTACCAACTTGAAAATAGCTTCTCCTTCAATAGAATCATGGACCAACAACAGGCTGAAAGCATCATGCAACCAGTTACAAAGGAAGAGATCAAAGAAGCTCTGTTCAAGATGAAAGATCTAAAAGCTCCTGGACCAGATGGGTTTAGTGCTTATTTTTGAAAGTAATGCTGGGGCATAGTGGGGAAGGATTTCACTGAAGCAGTCTCCCATTTTTTCAAGAAGTCGAAGCTAATGAAGAGCATCAATGCAACATTTCTATGCCTCATTCCTAAGAAAGATAATGCAGAGATGGGTATGTTTGGAACCCTTATATGGGCACACTGAGCGAGTATAGAGGAGAGGCAGATGTGCAGAAAATTCCTCATCCTTATGGAGGACAAGGACGAGATTTTGCATCTCAAACAGGGCATCTCCTCGGTCAAGATATTGGATATGGCAGACTGGGTTCTCTATCTTCTTCTTATGGACTTCTGGATCCAGGAACTGGATCATCCTACAATGGCATGACTGCATCCACAAGGTTTGTACCACGTCTTGTTCTCTACTTTTGTTAGAACAATGATTTTGTTAGAGAAGGAGGTTTTCGATGTCTCATGCACGGTGAACAAGATTATACAAACAGTTTTATACAAACAGAGCAGATTTTATACAAACAGAGCATATTTATACAAAAACAGATTATACAAAAATATAGCAGATTTATACAAAAACATAGCAGATTTATACAAAGAATATACAATGAGAAAAACAGAGCAGGTTTTAGGAATCTACTTACATGAGAGGAATCCAACAAGATTGAAAGAATATGGTTGCTCTACAAAGGGAGGGAAGGGAGGAGGAGGGGAGGTGGAGAGGTATAGGGGAGGTGGAGAGGTGGGGATGATGGAGAGCAAAATAAAAATAAAATTAGGTATAGGGTTAGCTCGATTATAAAATTTAATTTTACATATAGCGACGGCTACAACCGTCGCCATTTAAAGGAACCGCCATTAAATACTATTAATCCGCGACGGTCGACCAACCGTCGTTATATATAGCATTCAGTGGCGGTTTTACTTAAACGTCGCTACAAAACCGCCGCTAACATCCTGTTTTTTTGTAGTGAGAGTAAACCTTGCGTGGGACACAACACCACAAATCCTCATTTATAGCATGCCAAAACCGCTATAACTGGATAAGATAGTGTTGTCAGACACGCAGTGTCAGCCTACGCTATTAAAAGTTCACTTTTAAAGTGTTTCTGAGACGAGGTTGTAACACCTTCTATAGCGTTTAGAAAATGTTGTTGTATAGTGTTAAACGTTGTTGTAACATTTTTCACAGCTTTTAAAAAATGTTATTACATAGTTTTATACAATTTTTTTAGAATATTGTAAAATTAGTTAACCACAACACTTTAAAAGTGTTATTAAAAGTCTACGCCACCTTTTTTACCCATTTGTTTTTAGCTATGTTGATATCATTTGCAATATTCTACCTGCTATTAAAAGTGCAACAATAAATAGAACCCAACAATGTAAAAAAAATCTCATTTTTGATAATCATACTAGTTCAATACATGGTTGAAACATAAATAAAATGTCAAACAAAATAAGTCTTATTATTTCTTGCATAACTTGTAAACATAGTATGCAAATTCATTTCTACATAGGAAATAAATCTTTCCTGTCACTTTCATCTTCCTCGTCTTCATCTTCCTCATCATCACCTACAATATAAACTTAAAGGTATATCAAAACTCTCGCAAGACAAAAGCACCACATGCAATATATATTCACAAGGCCAAATTCAAAGCTATAACCAAAATAGGCATAATACTAAAATGGCATGACAATTTTCGATATTTTTGTATGTCATCTGGTTCGGTATTATCTTTCTCCAAGCAAATAGATGCTACGGAGAAAAGTCCAACAACTACATAGATGTGTAAAAGAAGAAGGATGATTGTGAGACAGGCATAAACCACATGCTGCAGAAATTATACACAGGTATCCTTGCAACTCCTGTCAAAACTTTATTACAATAACTAAAATCATGACAAAAAACAGTTATAAGATAAACTTACAGTACACTAGCTATGTAAGAAAAGTGGATACCAACATTTGATTGAAATGGAAAATTGGAATACAAGTACCCAACATTGAATTTCTATGGCCTTCATCATAGTCAAACAAATAATACTACTACATAATTATAAAGGAAAATAGAACAACACAATTCATATGCATAATGTAACAAAACGTCGATTATGGAACAAAGTGGATACCAACACTTGATTGACGATAGGCGCATACCAAGCTCGATTCGTTATATTGTTTATGGTCAAGAAGATGTGACGCATGCTGCATTGATTGAATTGTTATGGACTAAAAAGGGAGATCAAAAGGGAAATGACATATATCATAATAGAATAAACAAGATGATGAAACTCAAAACCTATAACATCGTCAATGCCAACATCAAATAATGACCTAACCTAATTTAAATAATGAACAATGGATTTTTCCGAGGTTTATAAACTGTTACCTGATCATAATCCCTTTGTAGGAAAGGAGTAAATTGTAAAGAAGGGTTTGAGGCCCTCACATGCTAGACCAGCAGCAAAAGTTACAGCGTGTTGTCCTGCAATCCTGACATCAAAACAACATTCTTCAAATTTGTTTTGGAACAAGTTAAGCCCAATTGCCAATGGTGTTATGGTCTAGTGGTTAGGGCTGTGTGGATTTGTCTCTCACGTCCTAGTTTCGAATCCCACCTGCAGCATGATTATTTTCTAATGGGTGTTGACCTGTAGGTCGCCCTGTTGATAGGTTATGGGATTCTTAAAAACCCAACTCGCCTTCCAAAAAAAAAAGTTAAGCCCAGTTTCCCCTCCTATGACAGCATGGATGGCTACTATCTTTTCATCATCTCAGCTTCAACAATTAGAGATTCCCGAAATAGTGTAGGAGTGCGTTGTTTTTGCCTTTTGTTGCTTCCCCGACTTGGGGTCAAATTTCACTACACCAACCATTTAGAACATGTATTAAAGCCGGTATGACACTAAAATGTCAACAGAAAAAAAAATGATTGATGATAGTTGTGCTGGTCATACCATGCAACTTATCCGCAACAATTTCAGCTGGAGGATAACCCTTTCGTTTCAAAGAGATAATATGAATAAGAACTGAACCTGTTGAAGGCATTGCCTTCAACGTATTGAATATGTAAACAAGGTCTTCAACACTATGGCCATCAACCATACCAATGTAATCGAGGTTGAGCTCTTCAAATAGGGAGGCCCCAGAACCATCTTGCATCTCGTTGACCCTCATTCAATAACAAGGAGAAAATAATGCTAGCAAACATGCATATGTAGGACTCTCATTCAAAGGTATTAGTCACTTCGAATCCAAATCATAACGAATAAAGTGTAAACAGAACACAAGGAAAACCAAACATATCAGAATTGTCGTGCACAATTAACCAATAAAGTGTAAGACCATGTTTAAGCACTACATCAGAAAAAACAAGAACCAAAAGGAAAGAAAAAGGAAATGATCTGAATATAGCTTAAGTTGTATCAATGATTAACTAAAATTTGAGACATCTACTGGCATGTTATGTTTAGAGTACATTGCAGAGTCTTCATCATGCTCATGCAACATTTAAAGTTAATAAGAAAGAATCTTAGTCTCAGATTGAGTTGATAATTACATATGAACACAAATGGAGACATCAACGACCATAGTTCAATTATCCACATTTTTGTCCTTTGGATTTTATCAGGAGTCCGAATTACGTAAGAAACTCAGAAGTCAGAACAGAAACAGACTTTCTTAGTATAGCCTTGGGCATTTCTCTTCTTTGTTGTAATTTGCAACTGATAAATATATTAGGACAACAATTAATCCGGAACTGAGAGTAAAATAAAAATCAAGAAAACTGAATAAGCTTGTAAGCATAAAGTGCAAGTGTAACATTGATAGTAAACCAAGTCAATTGGATTAAACATGGATGAAACTCACTTGGGAAAGTTGAGTAATGAAATTCGGCATATCAAGCTTACTTGCACAAATCTGAACAAATGTTAGAGCTATAATGTAACGACCCGAATTAATGCACATTATAAAATTTTGGGGCTTTATTAAATTTGAAGTTGAGTCATATAATAACTAAATAAATAAATATGGGGGTGTCAATATAATCTTGTGTAAACTCTAATCAAGTAGGGTTTTGCCTTTAGATTGGTTAAATAGAGATTTGAATCTTTCCAGCCGTATACAAAGTCTGTAAAAAAAAAGGGAGAAGAAGATAAGGAGCAAAGGAAAAGTGAAGAGGGAAAAGAAAAGGAGTAAAATGTGAGTTTCTTGGCTCCCTAAACCAGCTTTTCTACTTTATTTCTATTTATTTTTGGATGACTCTTTTGTAACATGAGTTTGAGATAACATGATTTTGGGATGGGTAATTGGGTAATTACTGGGATGTAATTGGTCTTGTTATAGAGTGAGTTGTTTATGTATTCAAGTTTTTGTGTGTTTGTGTCAGTAAACCTGAAATTTCGTCGAGAAATGTATGAGTGTTTGGGTTCGAAATTTTGCAACTTCGTAGAGAAGAACGTATTTTTTTTGTGTCAATAATCCTGATCATATCTTTTTGTGTCTCAACTTTTGTCCTTTGTTTTTTTTTTATCTATTCATAGCTATCACTAGGTTGACATATGAACCTAGGTGGGACCCTATTTAAAGCCATCGATTAATGTGGTGTTTTTACTTATGACCCTAGTTGTTTAAATAGAGAAAACAATGTCAATGTCAATTAATTTAGTTTCTTTTTTTATATTTAAATGTGGTCATTGTACATCGATTGATGACAATTGATGTGTTGTGACATTGGCCATTGGTCATTGCTCATTGCTCACACATGGGTTGTGACATTGGCCATTGGCCATTGGTCATTGGTCATTGGCACACAAGTAACTTTACTCAGTAAACTCAATTGAACCGAATCATCTAATGTAATATGATTTTCATAGACAATATTTTACAAATGAAATGGAAAGTTGGATTAGATATTGACTTTGAGGCTGACAAGGTGTAGACATTGGAGGAATATTACGATACTTGGTTTAGTGAAGCAATTATTGATTGATTTGCAATTTACTGGTGGCTTTGAGGTCATTTCAGCATTTTAGTTTTTCCAGGACCTTTAGTTGAAACATCATTTGTATATCCATTTTGTTATGTAATGGTATTTATGTGGTAATGTACAATAATGAGATTTGGAGTTATTATTGTTGTACAATAATGAGAATTTGAGTATCGATTCATATATATGTTGGCTTTTATATATTAACAATACTTGAAGTAAAGATGTATTCCTTGATGGATTGTATTAGGCTCAATAATGAGCTATTATTGAAAGTATGATTTCCCCATGCGCATAACACTATGAATTTCTATTTTTTATGGGTTTGATCGCCATGTTGTTATAGAGCACGGTTTATGAATATGCTATGCTTCCCCAAAAGAATGGGTAAATTTACTTATGAATGACAAAATATAACAGTGAAAGAAATTTTGAAATATAAAAAATAAATGATACTGATAAACTTTGATTCCTAAAAATTTAAATCACCTGAAATTGTATCACTTAGAACTACCACATCTCTTTTTGTTTATTATTTTCTCTATCTGATAAAGAAACTAAATAACATGCGGGTTGTCGTGCGAATGTGGGGCACATCTTTCTTATAGAGAAACTAAAATAATTTTTGGGTTAGTCTTGCAAAAAGGAAGTGATTTTGAAATGTCTAAAATAGGCTTGTTTATAACCCTACCCACACAGGATGACAAGTCCACTAATATTTCTACAGGTCAGACTTGTCATAGTCAACATCTACAGAGTAAGTACCAGTAAATACGTATTTATTTAGTAAAACGACATGATTGCCTCGTAAAGGACAATGATGCACCGACTCTCCGAAAACCCCCCGAATCACGCATCAAATACGTGTCAGACACGGATTCGCGTATGACACGCGCTGGACACGTATTGGACACAGGGTCAACAGTCAAAATTCGTTGACTGAGTTGGACACGGCCTGGATAAGGTCTAGACACGGTCCAGACGTAGTCAAAATTCGTTGACTATGAAATGTATTATTTTTGCCCGATCGAAGCCTCCTCCCACACAGCGACAGTAGCAAAAAAAACTCACAAACCCACCCATCGATCGATCGATCGAGAGATCAAGAGACGGAGGAGAAGAATCGATCGATTTCGATTTTCGACTGACAAACCCTAACTCACAAACCCAAAAAAAGCATCAATCGATTTCGATTTTCGACTGACAAAAAGAATCGATCGATTTCGAGTTTCGACAGAAAGTCAGAGAACTGTAGAGAGATCAACAGACGGAGGAAAAGAGAATTAGGAGCAAAGAATCATGGCATCCTCATCGACACCAGGTACGTTCGATCGATCGATTTCGTTTTTTTTTCCTGCTTATCTGAGTAGAGATGTAGAGTACTCGATCGATCGATTTCGTTCCTGTGATTTATTTCATCGACCCTCGATTGAGATCGATTATTCGATTTCTGTTTTTTTTTCTCTGCTATTATCTGAATCTCTACTATTCTCTGCCATTTTGGTTCCTTCGAATCTCATTTGAAATTTCTATGATTTCATCGATCGATTCGATTTTTTTTTTCCTGCAAGTAGATGTTTTCCTGCAATTCCTTTATTGTTTTGCAAGTTGAATTGTTTTGCAATAAAAATTCCAGTTAAAATATATAGATTTGTTTCTCTGTTTGTTTTTTTTTTCCTGTGATTCCTGTTTTGCTGTGTTTTTTCTTTTCTTTCTCTTCAGTCTTCATATATATGAAAGCATAAGCATGCATGAAATACTTGCACCTATTGGCTGAAAACTAAATAAGAAATTAAAATTGGTTTTAGCAAGCCAAGGATCTGGAGATGATCTTTGGAAGCATGTGACAAAATTAGGAAAACCAAGTGAAGGTGGGGGAAACCTTAGATGGAAGTGTAACTATTGTCAGAAAGAATATACAAGCTCTCTTACTAGATTGAAGTACCACTTGTTGAAGATAAGTGGTCATGGGATAGCTATTTGTGCCAAAATCTCCCCCATACATCTTAAAGAGCTGCAACAATTTATTGATGAAGCTGCATTGAGAGCAGAAAGTTCAAGGGTACGAAGTGTTCCTTTACCTCCTTCAGTGGGATCAAGTAGTCACCCGCACCTGAGTTCAAGTAGTGGGGGGGGGGGGGGGGGGTTGGCCCTTCAGTTCCACTTCCATACAATGAACAGAGGAAGAGGAGAGCCATTACTAATCCTATTGCACATGCGTTCAATATGAGTGAGCGACAAGAGTTGGATGCTTTGATTGCAAGGGCGCTCTACTCAGCTGGATTGCCATTCAACCTTGCAAGGAATCGATATTTTCAGGAGGCTTTCACCTTTGCAACGAATAAAGCAAAGTTCATTAGTGGTTACAAGATTCCTGGGTATAATGCATTGAGGACGACATTGGTTCAAAATGAAAGGAGCAACATTGAGAGGTTGTTGGAGGCAACAAAGTTCACATGGGTTACGAAAGGGGCAACACTTGTTTGTGATGGGTGGACTGATTCTAAAAGGAGACCTCTCATTAATTTCATAGTGATTAATGAGGGTGGTCCAATGTTCTTGAAGGCTGTGAACTGTGAAGGGGAATACAAAGACAAATTCTTCATTGCTAATTTGATCAAGGAAGTTATACGTGAGGTTGGGCCAAGGAATGTCGTTCAAGTTATAACCGACAATGCTCCAGTTTGTAGGGCTGCAGGTTTACTTATTGAGAGCGTGTATCCTGAGGTTTTTTGGACACCTTGTGTAGTCCACACTCTCAACCTTGCCTTGAAGAATATATGCGCTCCAAAGAACACACCTGCAAATGAAAAGGCCTACAGTTTGTGTAGTTGGATTATTGATGTTGTTGGGGATGGGGTGATGATCAAGAACTTTATCATGAACCATTCCATGAGGTTGCACATGTTTAATGAGCATTCGAGATTGAAGTTGATTTCCATAGCTGAGACACGCTTTGCTTCAAGCATAATTATGCTGAAGAGGTTGAAAGACATTAAAAGTAGCATCCAAAGTATGGTGATTGGAGATAAGTGGGATTCCTATAAGGAAGATGATGTTGACAAAGCACGGATTGTGAAAGGAATACTATTGGATGACTTGTGGTGGGACAAAGTGGATTATGTGCTTCGTTTCACAGAGCCTATTTATTCAATGTTGCGGAGGAATGATACAGATAAGTGTTGTCTTCACTTGGTGTATGAGATGTGGGATGTTATGATTGAGAAAGTGAAACAAGTTATTTACCGTCATGAAGGAAAGGAAAATACTATTGAGGAGGAGTCAGAGTTTTTTTTCAGTGGTGCATCAGATATTGGTAGATCGATGGGAGAAAAATAACACACCACTGCATTGCTTAGCACATTCCTTGAATCCGAGGTAAATAATTACATTGTTTTTAATTTTTTATTCTACTTATTTTTTATATATTAATTTGTGATTGACATTGCTAATATTAATATATAATATAGGTATTATAGTAGCGAATGGTTGCAAGAGGATCCTAATCGTATTGCGCCACACAAAGATCCTGAGATTACAAATGAGAGAAATATATGTTTCAAGAGATACTTTCCTCTAATTGAAGACAGAAGAGTGGTTGTTACAGAGTATGTAAAGTTTTCAACTGCTACTGGGCAGTTTGCAGAAAGTGATGCTCTACAGAATAGAGCATACCTAGATCCTGATGTGTGGTGGGTTGCTCATGGTACCAGTGCACCTAATCTCTTGAATATTGCTTTGAAGTTACTTGGCCAACCTTGTTCTTCCTCATGTTGTGAGAGGAATTGGAGCACATATAACAACATCCACTCATTAAAAAGGAACAAATTGGCCCCAAAACAAGCTGAAGATTTAGTGTATGTGCATTCCAACCTTCGTCTTTTGTCAAGAAGAAAACAAGAGTACCAAGAAGGTGAGACAAGGATGTGGGATGTCACAGGAAATACTATTGATTCGTTGGATTTGGATGCTACTGGAGTGCTTGAGATTGCCAGTCTTTCGCTTGATGAACCTGAGCTAGAGGCTGGACTGTTGGATGCAGAAAATGTGACAGTGGATGCGCTAGTTAATGAAGAAGAGATCTAGCCGCCTCGATGGTGACTGGTGAGTTTTTAAAATTATCAATTTACATTATCAAGTTAATGAAATTATATTGCTTTATGCTTTATGAGTATGACTTGACTACTTGAGCAGTTGAGCTTGACTTTATGATGCATTTGTAAATTTGAATGAATGAATTTGAATGTATTATTGATATGTTTGAATTTGATGAGTTACAAAAAATATATATTAAAAAATTAAGTTTGACCGTGTCGCCGAGTCCTATTTTTTTGAAAATTGTCGAGTCGCCGTGTCTTGTCCGTGTCTGAGTCCGAGTCCGTGCATCCTTGGTAAAGGAACTACCTGTTTGTTTTGGTTATTTTGTCATACTATATTTTTCCGTCATGTCATGCTATTTCTTTTATTGATTTTAGGAAGCAAAGAATTTCACACCAGTTTAATTGTTTACCCAAGTGGGCTTTGGCTTTTTGGGTAGCTGACTAGCTTGTTTGAGGATTTAGTAGTTTCGGGCGAGCTTAGAGAAGTTCATTTTGTACGTGACGAGCATTGCTGAGGAGTTGCACATTGTTCGAAAGTCTAGGTCATTTTGTATGTAGGTGACAGTTTAATCTTTTGTAATAGAACTTGGAGTTTTATTTATTATTTATTGGGAGAGATACATCCGTTATTAGTTGAATTTGTTAGAGTTGGTTCTACAAAATTTAATATATTTTCCTTCCTTTTAATGGGCTTTTAGATCAGTTGTTTTATTTCCCTCTAATCTGGTAAATTGTGCATAGATGTCAACTGTTACTTTTATTGAATGACAATTTATGTCCCGAATTTTGGAAAAAATGGATAATCGTAAGTGGATTTTGGGATTCGTTTTCTTCGAAAAATCGGGGCGTGACAGTTTGGTATCATAGCACAGTTTACCCTAGGCTAGGGAGAGTCTAGGGGATTCTCGGAATGTGGTTATGGGTAAGTTGTAGAGTATTTTGTGGATCTTATGGAGTGTCTAATCATTGCCATTTTTATTTGAAGGATATGGCTGGAAGACATACTCGTCAGAATTCAAATGGGAACGGTAGCAGTAGCAGTGAAAATATTGTTCCAAATCGAGATTGTAATGGAAGTGGAAATGGTCATGGTGAGAATACGATCCTGTTGAGTCAGACTATGATGATGCAGTTGCTACAAGAATTGAAACAGAATAACAATCTAAGTGACCCTTTTGCTAGAAGGGTTAAGGAGTTTGGGACATTGGGTGGTAAGAGGTTTACCAGAGATAATCCGAGAGACCCAGATGCCTGGGTCCAAAGCTGTGAGAATGTTTTCAAGAGGATGCGACTTACTGAAATCCAAACAGGAGTTAGTTGCACATCATCTAGATGGTGCTGCCAGTTATTTGTGGGAGGCTTTACTACTCTCCATTGATAATGTTGTTATGAAATGGGACGACTTCAAGGATCGGTTTGAGAGTAGGTTTGTGCCTAATACAGTTAAGGCGCAATGGACTGCAGAGTTTAATATGTTGAAGTAGACTGGGAATATGACTGTGGAGCAGTATTTCACGAAGTTTAACGAGTTGTCGCGTTATGCTCCGTATTTGGTGGACACATCAGAAAAGAAAAATGTCAAATTTATTGGGGGTTTGCATCACTACCTATCGAAGGCTCTTCTCACCGCAAACAGGGAGAGTTTTGACAGAGTTTTGAATTTGGCATTGAAGTACGAGGAACAAAACAAGTTGTATCATGAGAGTAGGGAGAAAGGCAAAAAGAAGTTGGTCTGAGGCGTCAAGAAACACTCGTCACCAGGGTGAGTCGCATGATTATCGTAGTGATCGTAGTCGTTTTTGCCCTTATGATCAAGGGCAAAGGGGCCAACAGTTTAAGAACCAGAGATCTCAAGGTGGTTACCCGAACCAATGGCAGGGAGGAAACTAGTTTCACCGCCAGGGTGGAAATCAGTTCCATATCAGGGATGATCATTCCCAGAAAAATAATGGTAATCAGCATCAGAGGCAGAATGGGAACCAATTCCATCGTCAAGGTAACCAGAGACAAGGTTATCAGGGTCAGTGGAACCAGGCTACCCAAGCAGCATCGAGGGGAAATGCAGTGACCTGCTTCACTTGTGGGTAACCAGGTCATCGGATGCGAGATTTCCCTAATGATAGGAACACGCCCCAAAATAGGCAAGGTCAACCCACTCAAGGACGTGCATTTGCCGCCCTACCAGATCAGGAAAACTTTCAAGGTACTCTTGATTTTCCTATCTCTAATATGAAGGTTTTATTTGATACCGATGCATCATATTCTTTCATATCTCGACGTTTGGTTAATAAAAAATGTTGAAAACTTTGTCACTTGCTATACGATTATGTGTTACTACCCATTTACGAGGCTTAGCGACATTAAATGAATTATGTAAAAATTTTAAAATTTCCTTCCTCGACAAAGTGTTTCTTGTCGACTTAATTGTGCTCGACTTTGAGGGCTTTGATGTGATTTTGGGAATGAATTGGTTGTGTCAGAACCTAGTCACGCTGGATTGTGCAAAGAAGATAGTTTCCATTCATGCTCCAGGCATGCCCTCTGTTTCTCACACTTGTGGAAATTGTGAAGAGTCGGTGATGTCTAGTTTCCTTTACTCAGTGGGAACGCCGGAGAGAGAAATCCGAAATGTAGAAGTGGTAAGAGATTATGAGGATGTATTTCAGGAAACTCCTGGCTTGCCACCTTGGCGAGAAGTTGAGTTCTGAATCGATTTAGTACTTGAAACCGCTCCTATCTCTAAACCGGATGGCACCGAAGAAGTTGAACGAGATGAAAGTCCAGTTGGATGAGATATTGCAAAAAGGGTCATTTTAGTGTTTTTGCTTTGTTTTATTCGAATGTACTTATTGACGTGTTTATTCATGTTAATGTATATATGTGTAATCCTTTTTAGGTGTATGAACCAGATTCATGCATCCTAGTAATTCTCCATGGGGAGCACCCGCAATTTTCATTTCGAAGAAAGATGGTACCTTGAGAATGTGTATTGACTATAGGGAGCTGAACAAGAGGACTATCAAGAACAAGTACTCATTGCCTTCAATTGATGATCTTCTTGATCAATTGAGGGGAGCAGTGGTGTTCTCTCAGTTTGACTTGAGAACTGGATATCATCATATGCGTGTAGAAGAAGATAGTATTCCTCTCACGGCTTTTCATATGCGATGGATTGTATGAATTTCCCGTCATGCCTTTTGGTTTGACAAATGCCCTAGCCTTTTTCATGGACCCGATGAACCGGATCTTTCGATCATACTTGGACAAATTCGTCATTATTTTTATCGATGACATTTTGGTTTACTCCCGTAGTGAAACAGAGCACAGAGAACATCTCAGGATAGTGTTGCAGACCTTGAAAGATCATAAATTGTATGCAAAATTTAGCAAGTGTCATTTTTGGGAGAAATAGGTAAAATTCTTAGTGCATGTTTCTAGTCGGGGTACAGTAGTTGATCCTGATAAGGCGAAAGCAGTGAGGGATTGGAAACAACCTACTAAGGCAACGGAGGCGAGAAACTTTTTAGGGTTAGCTGATTACTATAAAAGATTTATCGAGAAGTTTTCACTTATTGTTGCCCCTTTGATTAAGTTGACCCGCAAGAATGTTCAGTTTATTTGGACCAATGAGTGTGAAAAGGTTTTTCAGGAGTTGAAGCACTGATTAACCACTGCACTCATTCTGACTATTCCAGTGCAAGGTGGGATGTTTGTGGTCTTCACTGATGCTAGTGGCACAGGTTTGGGTTGTGTACTGATGCAGAATCAGAAATTTGTGTCACACGCCTCACGACAATTGAAACCTCATGAGAGGCGATATCTTACCCATGACTTGGAATTAGCAGCAGTTGTGTTTGCTTTGAAGATGTGGCAACACTACCTGTATGGGGAGCATTTTGAGTTGTTCACGGATCACCAGAGTCTCAAGTATTTGTTTTCACAAAAGGTGTTGAATATGAGACAACAAAGGTGAGTGGAGTTCATTAGTAGTTATGATTTTAAGATCTGTTACCACCCAGGTAAGGGAAATGTGGTAGCCGATGCTCTTAGTCGGCAACACACCATTAAAGCTTCACTCATGGTAGAGGAATGGAAGTTTCTTGAGGCTATTTCTTCTTGTGATGTTCAGCTTGTCCAGGGAGCGAACACGGCTTATGTTGGTAGTTTATCTGTTCGACCTTATTTGATCAGCAGGGTTTTAGAAGAGCAACATAAAGATTCCCGTTTGATGAGCAAATTAGAAGACTTAGTGCTTGATAATCTAGATGATTGTGCCTCAAAGTAGTCAGTTGAGTCTGATGGTGGTTTGAGATTTCACGGGAGACTTTGTGTGCTCGAGATCGAGGGATTGAAGAAAGAAATTATGGATGAGGCTCATAAGTCACGTTTTACCATTCACCCGGGAGGCACAAAAATGTATCATGATCTGAAGTGAACATTCTGGTGGTACGGTATGAAGAAGGATGTGAGCGATTATTTATCACGATGTTTCACTTGTCAACAAGTGAAAGCTGAGCATCAGCGGCCCTCAGGTTTGTTGCAGCCATTAGAAATACATATCTAGAAATGGGAGAATATTTCTATGGACTTTGTAGATGGTTTACTGAAGACCTGGCGAGGGTAACGAGTCAATTTGGGTTTACCGAAGACCCGACGAGGTAACAAGTCAATTCGGCATGGGAGTGGTGAGAATGTAGTATTGTCTAAGTGATCAATCCTTTAAAAATGAATAATATGCTCAAGTCAAATAATGTACAAAGATAATTGTATTATTTATTAAATTACATCTATATTGTTTATAACCCTACCCATGCAGGATGACAAGTCCACTAATATTTTTGCAAGTCAGACTTGTCATAGTCAACATCTACAGAGTAAGTACCAGTAAATACGTATTTATTTGGTAAAAAGACATGATTGCCTCGTGGAGGAACTACCTGTTTGTTTTGGTTATTTTATCGTACTATATTTTTCCATCGTGCCATGTTATTTCTTTTATTGATTTTTGGTAACAAAGAATTTCACACCAGCTTGATTGCTGACCCAAGTGGGCTTTGGCTTCTTGAGTACATTCCTTTGAGAATGAAGTCGACTAGCTTGTTTCAAGATTTAGTAGTTTCGAGCGAGCTTAGAGAAATTCATTTCGTACGTGACGAGCATTGCTGAGGAGTTGCACATTGTTCGAGAGTCTAGGTCATTTTGTTTGTAGGTGATCGTTTAATCTTTTGTAATGGAACTTGGAGTTTTATTTATTATTTATTGAGAGAGATACATCCGTGATTAGTTGAACTTATTAGAGTATGTTTTACGAGATTTAATATATTTTCCTTCCTTTTAATCAAGGATGCACCGACTCTCCGGAAAACCTCCAAACCACGTGTCAAATACGTGTCGGACACGGATTCGCGCTGGACACGTATTGGACACAGGGTCAACGGTCAAAATTCGTTGACCCGGTTGGACACGGCCTGGGTACAGTCTGGACACGGTCCAGACCGAGTCAAAATGCGTTGACTAAAAAATTTGCAATTAAAACATACTGCCCGATCCTTCCTCCCACAAAGCGACAACACAGGAAAATTGAAAACCTTACCTCGCAAACCCCCTAAATCAGATCAATCGATCGATCGAGAGACGGAGGTAGAGAGAAGAGAAGTCAAAACAGAGAATAAATCGATCGATTTCGACTGACACGAAGAAATCGATTTCGACATAGAGGACTGAGGAGAAATCGGGTTCGACAGAAAAGGATAGATTCGACAGGATCTATGGCGTCCTCATCAACACTAGGTACCTTCGATCGATTTCGTTTATTTGTTTTTTTCCTATTATTTTCTCTGTTATTTTTTCCTGCGATTTCATCGATCGATCTTCCTGAGATTGATTTCTGAGATTGATCGATCCTGCGATTTCGTTTGTTTTTTTTTTCCTGCAATTCCTTTTTTGCGATTTTGTATTCCGTTTCCTTTTTTTTTCCTGTGATTTTTTTTCCAGCGATTTTTTTCCTGCAATTCCTTTCTCTTCAATTATATATGAAAACATGCACCTATTGACTGAAAACTATTGGCTTGCACCTATTTTTTTGTTTTCCTATTTTTTTGTTTCTTTCTTTGCATATATACAAAAGCATGCATGAAATACTTCAAATAACCCATATTGAGCTTGCACCTATTGGCTGAAACTAAATAAGAAATTAAAACTGATTTTAGGCCAAGTAACTGGAGATGATCTTTGGAAGCATGTGACAATATTAACAAGACCAAGTGAAGGTGGGGGAAACCTTAGATCGAGATATAACTTTTGTCAGAAAGAGTATACAGGATTCGCTAGTTAATGAAGAAGAAGATATGTAGCCGCCTCGTTGGTGAGTTTTTGAAATTATCAATTTGCATTTTATTTACATTCTCAAGTTAATGAAATTATATTGCTTATGCTTTATGAGTATGACTTGAGCAGTTGAGCTTGACTTTAGGATGCATTTGTAAATTTGAATGTTTTATTGATATGTTTGGATTGTTTAATAATATTATTAATTTATTTATGATTTTATGTTCTTATGATTTACAAAAAAATATATATTAAAAGATTAAGTTTGACCGTGTCACCGAGTCCTATTTTTTAAAAAATTGTCGAGTCGCCGTATCGTATCCGTGTCCGAGTCCGTGCATCCTTGCTTTTGATGGGCTTCTAGATCAGCTGTTTATTTCCTTCTAATATGGTAAATTGTGCATTTGATTATTTCTCGTAAATGCTAACTGTTACTTTTAGTGAATGACAATTCATGTCCTGAATTTTGGATAAAATAAATAATCCTACGTTGATTTTGGAATTTTCGTTTTCTTCAAAAAAACCAGGGCCTGACATATAAGATAGCAACCAATAGATTTGTGACCGAGTAGTCTAATTAAGTATGTTTTTCAAATTGTTTATCAAAATTTACTATCCATTTTGCCTGGTCATTGTACATGTGGGCTTAGCAAGTTATGGCATTGGAAAATTTATGAAGGTCCTTGTTAGCTGGCTCCAGTTAAAACAATGGGGATACGAACTAATTAAGTTTATTTTGCTCCATTTCATGACAATCAAGTACTTAGGTTTTCTCACCTTTGAGTCTACAAGCCAAATATCTTGTAACAGTTCCTTTATGGTAGACAAATAAAATAGATTGTAAATGTCATTCACCATGACCCTGTATGGGTGGTCACTTTTGTGAGCTGCAACCTCGACCCCGACGAAGAAGCATTCCACACATAGGTCAAAATCAGGGCATTGGGCACGCTTAATTTGGATCTTGTTTGTTATATCTTATTTGCAGTAGTTGCAATGGTACATTACCATTTTCCCTACATTTATTTTTTCAAATAAACACAATATAAATATAAGTATATTAAAATGAAGTTACAATTGAGAATATTGACAACTAAATAACGTCGATAAAAACAAGTAGGTCACACTTGAGAAAAATACATGTAGTTTGACACTGTCTATTTGATGAAGATCTTGTTCTCATTCCTTTAAATAATAGAAATGAAATGAAATGTTATATTCAACAAAGAAAAAGATAAAATAAAGAATATGCCATGACAACAAGTTGCAGTCAATATACAACAACCAATACATGCATCGTTCGAAATTTTTATTCCATTCTAGGTAGTTAAATCGCTTCGCGGTCTAGGACTGAAGTACAATTAATCAGAAATAGTCAGAAATAATCGGTATATTTTTTTAAATCATATATTTTTAAAATGTAATCATAATCATATACAAAAATAAATAATTAATCAAAATACTATAAATTTGTAATTATATTACTTCACTAATTCATACAATGAACTTCATTTTGCAAGTTGGAACTAGTTCCCTGAGCTGCTTGTTTAGAAAGCACAATAAGAAGCAAGCAATAGAAACATGTTAATCTAATGCTCACAAGCAATTGAATATGCACAACAATTGCAAGGAATGAGCAAATTTGAACATCAGAAATCAGAACATGGCATACCCACAAAGCAAATATAAACACTGAAAAGGGGTTCAATCAGAGGCTCATGATGCTCAAATTACAAAAAAAACACAAAATAATAATAATAATAATAATAAGAAATTTGAAATTTTATCGAAAAATAAACAGATCTCAGATATTAAAGACGAAGAAACTAGATCTTCTTCCCGGTTCTTCTACAGTTTACTTGGAAAACATTAGTGAGGAATGTCAATCCCTTTCCTGACTTCGAATCCAATTATGGATTTAAAAGAAGAAAAAGGGATATGAAAGAAGACAAAGAACAAATCTCAGATCTAAAGGACGAAGAAGAACATATCTCCTTCAATTCAGATCCTTCCAAGGTACGATCTTCTTCTTCTTCTCAATCTTCACTTTGTCCTTTGTTCGTTCTTCTTCCTTCATTCTTCTTCTTTCAATCTCTGGAAAAATGAAATCGATTAGCTTTTTTTTTTTTATATAAATACGATAAATCGGCAAATCAAATCGGACGATTATGAGGTGACTCGCCGATTTTAGGCCGCTTTATCCGAGTCCGTGAAGGCCCAGCGAGTTTACTCAATTCGAAACGGTCTAGATCCAATTTCCGATTAGTAGCCGATTAATGGCCGATTAGTGGCCGGTTTAATAACTCAGATTCTGTTAATACAAATGAGAGGTTTTCAAACGAAATAATCAGAACTACTTTCTTAGAACAAGTAGTAATGATAATTTGACTTAATATCCTCTTTCACCACTTCCTGCAAAGACTTCGCCCTTCTCAAGCAAAACTCCTCGAGTTTTTTAAAAATCAGTAAAATATTTTCATAAACCACGTCATAACAAATAAACTCCATTTTCAAAGTAAGTTGATTCCTATGAGCCCTGAATGGCTCTGTATGAACCTTGTCCTTCCGCCTCCAGCTGGAACTTCAAAATAAGTCCACGATTGTTAAGGCAAATAAAAACAGAAAACAATTTTTTTTAACCTTGTTACAGTTAAATCAAAACCTTATTTTTAAGTTGCTTGTTGATATCACCCAGAAGTCGCTCCTGTCAAGATAAGCGAAAAACACATCCATATGTACAAGAACATTGAATGTTCTAGATTAAAATTATATAAGAAAAGTGGTTGAACTGATGTGTCCATTTACCTTTCTGCGAAGTTCCTCCATTTGTTGTATCATTATCCGTGTCCATAATTAAAAAGAACACAATAAGAACATACTCAACTTCACAGATTATTCAATTTAGGTAAACTTCGAATAAACTCCTAAACACTAAACACAGACAAGTATAATTTCTTCCTTGTAAAGATCAAACCTTTTGAAGCAAGACCCTTTACTATATCAAAAACAGTAAACTTCGAATATAAACTCCTCTCGAAATCAAAATGTAGACATGTAAACTCCAACCGTTGAACATGTTTCACAGATACCCAAACACCTAAACAACATCATACACAAGCAAAAACTCCTTGCAAAATGAAGAATTTCATCAAATTCAGAGCAAAAGAAGAATTGTAGAAGAAAAGTAGTAAAGGGTATACAAAGCACAAACCTTTGGCTTGAATCACCATCTGCAGGAGGCAAGAAACCACTAGAACACTCCACTCAAATTCACCCATAGGTGGCACTCACGGGTGACCCGACAACGGAAAGCAAACCCTTTTGAACGACTTCATCTTCATGAATAAACAAATCCTCAATGTTCCTAAATGCCCCATGTAAGCAAATAAGAAAAACCCCAATCAAAATGGAAATGAGAACATTCAACCTCACAAGTAAAATAAATTCCATAGGAGACTCAAAAAGAGCATAAGCAAGATTTCGTTTGATTCGAGAGATGGCTTAACCGAAGTTGTAAGGGCGACTGAAGGATGAAGGATCTGCGAGCTCTTGCCCTATTGTTGTTGTTCTTTTCTCTCTTGATCTCTCAATGTCTTGATCTTTCTATCTCCCACGCTCTCTCCCCCGATCTATCTCTCTCTTCGATCAAGTGAGAGCGAGAGAGAGGAGAATCGAGAATGAGAGCGATAGTGAGAGGTGACGGCGACAGTGAGAGGCAAGGCTGGGGTAGTGCCTTTTTGGCGAGGGAGATGGGTTTATGGTTTAGGTTAGAGACTTAAACGCAATTCTAAAATTTTAGTGGCAAAAGACGTAGTCTAAAATTTTCACTATCCCACTCATTTTTCCATAGCATTTTAATATAGTCAAGTGTTTAAAAATGCATTCAAAATCTAAGTTTCTTTTCAATGAAGTGAATGTACTTTCAAGTATGTCTTTAAATTTGAGGAATACATACTTTCACTTGTCACTTTTATATATCAATAGAAAAACATAAGGTTTGATATTATTTTAAGTTAAATATATTTCATGATATTTTTTTCGACTCGACCATTCTTGCACTATAAACCGAGTTAGCATAACTTGAAGTTAATCAGTGAGATATTAATTAGAAAACCTTAGAATAATAGTGGAGATTTAACCCTTGTGAGTTTCGAGACATTCTATTTTTCTTGAGGGTTATTAAATAAACTCTGACTTTTCTTGAGTCTGCATTATCTCGTTGATGATCTCATTGTTCTTATTTCTTTTATTGATTGTTTTGATAATGTCGATAAAATTGAATTATTTCACTAGAACTTCTTGTTTTATTTAGTTAAGATGTCATAATACCGACTAGAGCTTAAGAAGTGATATTGGCATTTTTTTCTTTGAACCGTTCTTTGGCCTTTTAGCCTACCTAATGATAAATATCCTTTTGCAGCCCTTTGAACCTTTAAATAGACTTTTTATTTGCTAACCCCATCTCCAGTACCTACTCCAGTAAGAGAGTAATATCTCATATTATTTTTATCTTTACCCAATGTCTCTGAGAATGTGTATGATTGATGTATTTTTTAAATGAGCAAATAAAAAGAGTTGAAATTAAATATTCCATGAATCCTCGGGACTGAAATGTTTTATTGTGCAGAAGGGGAAAGCATGTATACAAGAAAGAAAAACGAAAAAAATAAATAAATATATATATATATATATATATATATATATATATATATATATATATATATATATATATGAAGAAGACTATAAGACAATTGTTCGACCAACCATGCTATACGGTTCAGAATGTTGGAATACTACGGGACAACATACGCATAGGATGGCAGTAGCAAAAATGTGTATGTTAAGGTGGATGTATGGTAAAACTCGTAAGGATAAAATTAGAAATGAAAGAATTAGGAGATACTTAGGTGTAGCACCCATAGAGGAAAAAATTAGAAAAAGACGTTTAACTTTGTTGGTCATGTGCGGAGGAGACCAAACACGACGCCAATTAGAAAATGTTTAGATTGGCAAGTTAATGGAGGGTGTAGATGGAGGGGACGACTGTTGAAAACTTGGATGAAGACGGTGAATGAAAATATCATTGAGCTTGGATTTGGTGAGGAAATGTGGGAAGATCGCAGTGCTTGGAGAACCAAAATCCATGTAGCCGACCCCAAAAATCTCGGGAATGAGCTTTGATGATGATGATGATGATATATGAAGAAGAATTTCGAAGGAAGAAAAAAATTAATGGTGTACAACATTGGTTTATTCTTCAGAGCCCCACGTGCTTATTAAAGGGTGTATCCATTCTCAGAGAATTTTCTCGTATCCTTTTCCATTCTTGTTAGCCAAAATCTTAGCCTCATTACAACCTAATAAAGACCTAATTGATCTTAAGTAAAAGTTTGGTTCATAGACATGGAGATTAAATAAGCAAGAACTATGGCGTGTGATTCAACATTCTCAAAGTAATTGATATTCCTGTCCATGAGATCATATTCATTTCATTCTTTGAAAAGTCTGTTTTTTCATGATTATTATATGTGAGATGCTTGTCTTTCCATAATTTATTCTCTTTCTCACATATAAACTGAGTGATAACTAACCAATCTCTGAGTGATTCATTTATGAGTGATAAGAGAAATTTGTAGTCGAAACTTACAATTCAAAGGTTATATAGTCGTATCTTTGCTGAGAAAAATAAAGTTATGTTGATAAAGTCATGCACACACACACTTCAAATTAGGAATAATTGATGAAATTTATTTAACCTTTGGGTATTATTAAATTGTTGTGAGATTCTTTGATATATTATTGTGAGACTGTTAGTTGTTTTTAAAACTTTTTTGGCAATTAGATTCTTACTCTGAGGATAATAGATCGAGTTACCATGTTTTTGAAATTTATTGAGTCATAATGTTTGTGGGTAACATTTCTGGAAACTCTCACGAGACTATAACTCGTCCACTAGAGGTAATCTAGGGGTTTAAAGTTTTGTTGCACGTTTAAGGTAAGTGCAACCAATGATTCCCACGAAAGTGAGTTAGAATTTTTTTTCTATTGTTTTGCTCGAAGACTAGCAAAATATAGGTTTTGGGGTATTTGATATTCACCTAATTATTACACAGAATACTACCTAATTTATATTTGTTATTTACTTTGACAATATATTTTATATTAATTATTTAAATTTTGTATTTTTCAGGATTCAAAGCGTTAACGGATTAATGCGGAGTTCGATGTGATAATAAGCAATTTGGTATTGACGAGCGGAGACGGGGGTGCAGTTAACCCAACACAATCACCCTAATTTTCTATAAAACCCAGTAACCCTAATTTCTCTAGGGATCTTTCTCTTTTTTCTTCCCTTCTCTGGGGGCTCTCCCAGCCACCACACAAATCCACCCTGCCGGCAATCCTCACTTGATAGGTGAGCCGACAGTGCGATAATCCAGCCATCACCACCTCACCTCGCCACCGTCCAACAACCACAGCCGCCACCACCATCAGAGACCACCTCCTCTCCATGTTCCATCACGCCACACAACAACAAACCTCTTCATCCATCTCTCGCCACCTTCCCTGTCCAACAACCAAGCACCGAGCCCCGCCACTAGAACACCACCACCACGAAACAGGGGCGTGACAACCCTGTTTCACATCAATCTTCACTTTGCCACTGAGCTTCGCCATCACCGCCATCTCTCGCCCGTTCTCATCCTCTCTCTCATATATCTCTCTGCATGTTCTTCTTCTTCTTCATCAACACAACCACCGCCGCCGCCCTGTTCCACCTCGCGACAGAGCATCGCCCTGTCTCCCTCCTCCATTCTCTCCCTATTCCTCTTCAGTCTTTCTCTGTTCATCCATCTCCCCGCCCTCTCTCTCTCTTGCAAGGACTTGAGTGCGTCGGAGGAACAGAGCTCGCAAGCAACAACAGAAACAGGGAGTGCCCCTGTTTCATAGCCCCTGCTCCTCTCCTTCTCGTCTTTTCTATCTCTCGTGTCTCTC
The DNA here is from genome assembly GCA_003290165.1 of Berberis thunbergii. NCBI lineage: Eukaryota > Viridiplantae > Streptophyta > Magnoliopsida > Ranunculales > Berberidaceae > Berberis > Berberis thunbergii. Next base: position 173,549 of record QNQO01001396.1, on the reverse strand, counting down.
TCACCATCTTTCTCTCTCTCTTGCAGGGGAGTTTCATTGGAGAAGAAGAGCCGAAACAAAGCAGCAACGGTGGACACAGAGGGCGACTCACTGGAGTCAAAGACCAGAGACAGCCGCACAATTTTTGGAGGGAAATAACTGTTTTTCAAACAATTCCACTATTGGCACCTCGAGATCCTGTAAGAGCCACCACAATGCATTTACAGCTTTTCCTCGGGATTTATGTTCGTGCTGAGATGGATTCCACTGATGCTGTGACCACCGTTACCACGGAGAGCTAAACCCTTCGCCAAGGCTAAGATGAAACCAATTGTGTTTCAAGAGTTTGTTCTAGTTTGAATTTTTTATTTTATCATGTGCTTAACTGCAAAATACATTTAATTTATGAGTATTAGTAGATTACTTTCATCGATTATATCGGATTTTATCTAGACTAGTCGGTAGTTAGAGCTTTCTTTACTAATATTTAAAGCACTAGTTTTAATTGGTTAAGTTAGACTTGTGATTGAGTGTGCCGTAATAAGACACTTAATGCTAGGAGTTGAAACTTAATAAGTTAGACTTGTGATTGAGTGTGCCGTAATGAGACACTCAATGCTAGGAGTCTATAATTTATGCTGAAGTTAATTGTAACATTGGATTTTAAAACTGAATTGTTCTAAACAATCACATCATCGATGCAAGCAAGGGATTCTCATCCCTAAAGCTTCTCACTTTAGAAAATAATAAGTTAGATTAAAATAACTTGAAAAACTGAATTGGTGGATTCAATGCCTTGATTTCCCTTATCATATTCTTAAAAACTTTTTATTTTGCTTTTTAATTTGATTTTTAGTTTAGATATTTTGATTGTTGTAACCTCCATTTAAATTAGTTTAAGTCAACTCTGAAATTTAATTGCAACCATAGTCCTTGTGGGATCGACTTATACTTGCCCTTGTCTACCAGTTAGACACTGTGCACTTGCAGTTATTAAGACTAGGTTAAATTAACCTATTTATTTAGGTAAGTTAAATCTGCATCATTATCCGGACCTGCCCAGCCCTAGTCTGCACCCACTATTCATTGTGGGGTCTTGTTCCCGTTTGCGATGACCTCTCCGATAGGCCCAACATCCTGTCGGTTGCTCCTCTAATGTTGGACTGTCTTCCATCGCTAAGTTGAGCCACTGCTACTAGGTATTTGTCTCCATCTGGGTGGAGTGACTGCTCCACAGTTTTTGAGTCTGGCTCTTATTCAACTTGTCTGGCAGGCTCCAGTTGAATTTGGGAACATTCTATCTACTTTAGTGCAGTGTAGTGGCAGCTCCATGTTGTTGGTTGGTCCCCAGGAATTATCCCCTCTGAGTGGTTGGCGGTGTAGTTGTCGCACTGGTAAATGGTAGAGACCACTGGTTCCATCTGGTGGAACCAGGGCCTTTCCAAGATGAGGTTATAGGTAGACGGTGTGTCTACCACCATGAAGTCTAGGAATAGGACGCTCCTTAGTTGTGACTCTCTCACCACCATTGCTAGCCTTATCTTCCCGATCGAAAAACATTTCTCTATGCTGAACCCAATCACCGGGTAGTCGAAAGACGATAGGTTGTCTTCCTTGAGGTCCATATTGCGGAATACGTTGTAAAACAGGACGTTGAAAGAGCTTCCCGTGTCCACTAGGTCCTTCTTCACTTTCCACCTTGCAATAGATACCGAAATGACAAGAGTGTCATTATGTGGTGTGCAGATGCCTTTGAGGTAAGGTTAAGGTCGGGATGGGGCTCTGCACCAGAGAATAATACACACGTTTGTCCTCGTTTCTGGACTGTGTTCGCATCTCGAGAAGTGTTCATGTGTCGGACCTGGTTGATTGTTATTCTTTTGATCCGACTCTATGAAGGACATATATTATGCCCGAAGTCTTCTTCTCAATTTCTTTGATTGCCTCTCCCCTTTTCCTGGTCTGGTCTTGCCATTTCTCTGAACCCATGAATTTTTTTAGCTTCCCCTTGTGAATCCAATACTCGATCTCGTATCTTAGACTCTTACAATCGTTGTTGTCGTGGCCACCCTCCTTGTGGTATGAGCAATACTTGTTGTTGTCGCATTTGAAGGGATCTTCGTGCTGCTTCGGGGGCCATTTAAAATTTTTTCTAGTTTTTTCATGGTATTAAGGATGTCCGACAAGTTAGAGTTGAAGGGGTCATGGATCTGGATCCAACATAGATGGAAGATTTCTCTATCCTGCCCCCCCCCCCCCCCCGGAGTCCGACTTTCCATCATTACGCTTTTGTTTGTTTCTTTTTTCGTCTTCTATCATTTTTCCCTCCTTTTTGTCTCTAGAAACATAGGGTTTTTTTTCTACTTCAATTTCCTTCTTTGTTTTTCTCATTTCCACCAGGGTGATGTACCTCTGAGCGCCCATCAAGAGTTCTACCATATCCAGGGGGTTCCAAGGTGAAGGAGTCATAAAACTTTCCCTCTCTTAGGCTCGCAGTAAAAGAGTTGCAGCTTGTCATTGAAGTGCATGATGTATTCCCTTAGCATTTCATTTGACCTCTGATTCGGGGAGAGTATATAGTTCGGACCCTTCCTTATCCGCTAGCTTTCGTTAAAGTGTATCAGGAATTCTTTGGCTAGTGTCTTAAATGAGTTGATTGACTTTGGCAGGAAGCTGTGGAACCATGTCACACTGACTTCTTCAGGTTGGTAAGGAACGTTCTACACATTACTGATTCAGAATCTTCTTTGAGCATTATCACATTTTGATAATGATGCAAGTGGTCAAACGGGTCATTGGTCCCGTCATAGAATTCAAGTTTCGGATGGCTGAACTTCTTTGGTAGTGCCTCGTTCATGATGTGATCCACAAACGGGGGAACAGAAAGGTGGTACAACACGTCTGGATCGTGAGCCCCTCGACGGAGGGGTCTCTTTGGGACGAGTCTGTCTACCCCATGGTAGGATCTACATTGACCGGGCCGCCACTTCTAGTCCAGTGAGAATTAGAAAGGGCTTGTCTCTCCTATGCCTACTATCTGTTGTCATCCGGTGATTGAGGTTTGTGCTACTCCTTATCTCTGTCAACGGGTGGAGGGTTATGATGAATGAGAATCTCTACTACTTTAGCGATCTGTTGTATTTATGATGACAACAAATCCATCCTGAGGTATGTCATTGCTGCTGCTACGGAAGTGTGAGCATGTTGCCATTGTGTTACTAGTACCGCTGGAAGCGGTGGTATAGTGTCAATCTAAGCGTTTGATGCATCCCTCTATTTTCCATTGTGCGTGATCTAGTGATCACCATCTTCTCGAATTCTAGATATAGATGATGCTAGTAATTGGTTAGGAACTATTTCGTCCCCACGGACGGCACCAAACTGATATAGTCGATTTATGCTCCCTGCTTGACCTGGACCTGTTAACCTGCACAAGGAACGCACGTGAGCCACGGACCACCGTTGTGGTGCCTGATGGCACTTCAGTGCTATAGTCAGACAGGGATCTGAGGAAGGCTTAATGTTGTAGAAAAAAGATTTTGTAGCGTACCTTAGCTTACCAATCTCATGTCTTATTTATGGTGTTGGAGTCCTGGTTCGATTAGGCTATCGCTGGCATAGTTAAGGGAAGAAGATCTTCATGGAGATTATTTTCTAATTAGGAGTTGTCCTGTGGAGGGAGGTTTTCATGTTAGATTTGTGCTCCTAGATACGTGAGGTAGTTCCAAATTGGAGTCTTGTTCATAGATTAAAAATTCCATGTACGATGTATACTTGGTATTTTGGCTTGCCTGTCTGAACCATATCCCCGAGATACTTGTTTTCTAGTTGGAAACAAGGTGTTGTTTGCTTGCCTGTAGTAATTCGGGCTTAAAACCGCTTGGATCAAATCAGTGTTAGGCTGACGCTTGGGCCTGTTATTCCTTGAGATCATCATGACACGTGTACGGTATAGTAGAGATGGCGTTTCAGTGTATCATTAGTACGTATTAAACTCTAACCCTAATTCATAGTTTAATTTGAAAAATAAAAGAAAATGAAGAAAAACTCACCATTTAATCACATAACAAATTCTTCAAAATCGCATTGCTCCGAAAACCCCACAAGTCGAATTCATAAAAAACAATGAATCCCTTAATCAAACACTCCAAACACGAACATGAAACAAAAAAACCAAGCACGCGCAGGTGTGTGCGTACACATGTCTCACACGTCCTTCTCCCTGTCCCGTTTTCTTTGTCTCTCTTTCAGTTTATCCCATCTATTCTCTTCAACTTCTATTTCAAGTTCCTTTCTTCCCCCTTTTTTGTCTCTCTTTTATTTCACTTCCTCCCTTTGTTTAGCTAAAGAACATCAACATAATAAATAAATAAATAAAAACCCTAACCAATCTCAAACCTAAGGAACCCATGTCCCAAGTCCAAATCCTAAAATTGGGTCCAAGCCCAAAGTAACTATTTGTGCCCCTTATTAACTCCATCTACCACAATTTTTTTTTTATAACCCATGCATTATTTATGAACTATAAATACGCACTATGTGAGACTATTTAAATACAAATAAAATAAATTTTTTTGAATTCAAAATGCGAAGATAATACAATTTTGACAATTTCAAAAAATGAGGTCGTTACATTATATACACATGCATCCAAATTATGTCCTCCTATGAGTTTGACCTGCAAAACAGATGTTAGACTGCCAACGACCACTTTTTTGGTGGTTGAAAGCATTTCGAAGCTAAGTCGCAACTCTGTTTGAAAAATGAAGTAAATTTGGACAAAACTCAGTTAAAGTTGCATACCTTTGTCGAATGTTCTCTTTACCTTTTATAATAGTCGCAGTTAATTCTTTACGTAACTTAGTATATGAGACGCAACGGAAGGAGTGTTTCTCGTAAAAGTATCTTCCTTGATAAAGATGCATCCGTGGAGGCGTAACTCTCTCCACGACTATTTTTTAGTGCAACATTCCTCTTTCTTATGAGATAACTCGTGTCGGACTTGTATATGGGCTTTGACTCGTTCGTGCCTGGATTCGGGCTTTGATTATGTCTTCTTACACTGGGTCTTTATGGTCGGTTTTAGCCTTCTTGGATCTTATGAGCTGACCCAATAGATGGGATGCTAGATCCTCGTGATGGATGCTTTCTGCCACGTGTATGGCTTTGATGGCAGTCTATTTTGACGTATCATCAGCTACTCCCCTTAGTTGGTGGGTATGCTGACGTGGCCACTAACTTTGTGACGGTTTGTCTTTCAATTCCATCATTGTTTTGTATTTAATGTTGTCAATAACTTTTTGCGGTTTGGTGCCTCAATTTGTTACTTGCCCGTTTGTTTTTGCCCACATTTTAGGGATTTCACGTAGTCATCATATCTAGCACGCTGTCCCATGAGTAGTCCCTTTCTTGCTTGGCTCTATAAAAGGGAATGTGACGGGTTTGTTTTCCCTTTTTACTCTATTTTTGAAATTAGGGTTCGTTTATTCCTTTGCCTTATTCGTTCTCTTGGTTTCTACTCCTTAACGATGTATGTTGGCGATAAATTAAGCGGTAAGTTGTCAGCTATTTGTGAGGCTCATTTCTCTCAAGGAATCTTTTCAGGTGACGTTTAATAACCTTCATTCTTACTACAATCTATCGCCCGACCTTGAGATTATCTTGCCTAAATAGAATGACAGTATTTGTCGTCCAAGGTCTGGGTACATCGCACTGTATCCGTGAATGTTTTTCCTTTGGCATTCGATTTTCAATTCCAGAGTTGTTTTGGGAGTATCTAGACTTCTTGGGCATTCCTCCTACTCATATGGGTCCTAATGGTTGGAGAGAAATAGTTTCTTCTTAAGCAAGGGTTATTTTGTCCGACATTCCTTTGACTCTGAGGGTTTTGCATTCGACGGTTGGCCTGATGGTGACCAAAGATATATGTTTCCTCCATTCTCCTATCTGTTTCACGAAGCTTAACAATGACATCCGTGATTGGTCAAGGTTTTGGTTTTATGCTTATGTTAATTCTGGTTACTTCCAACTACGAGGCCATCTGAATTTTTGAATCATTCCAAGTTTTCAAAAAATGGAAGAATCTTCAATTAATTGCGGAGCAGAAAATCAGTGACTAATTCTTGAAGCTTGCCCAGTTTCCAGTGGAGGTATTTATTTCTCAGGACATCCTGGATTGTAGTGGTTTGTACACCAAGAACAAAGCGGAGCGAGTCTTGCTTACTGAATTTTGTGCTGAGGATATTGCTATTCGCGCTACTCGTGTTGGTGTTAGTGGTGCTAGCATTGATTGGGAAGTGAGATTGGACAGGAACATTACGAATCTCGATGCTCCTATTAATGTCGTAGTTCTAGTTTCCATAAAGAGGAAGATTGCTAGGCCCATTAGTCCATTGAGGCGATTATCGGTAGATCTTGGTTGAGTTCCAAGGAAGAAACGACTTTCTACTCGTGGTTCTGCTCGGACTGCATCTCGTCTGAGTCTTGGTGTTACGAAAGCTACCTTTCGTCCAAGTCCTTCCTGCGAAGATTTTGTAAAAAAGGATCACGCGTCTCATGAGAAGGCTGAGGAGATAAAACAGATGTTGGAGAGGAGCGAGAAAGAGATTACTCATCCTTGGACAATAATGAAAATAATTTTTTTGTGCTTATGGTGTTTCGAGCGTTGCTGAATGGTCTGACAATGATTCCTGGGCTATTGATGATAAAATGCTTCAGTTAGCGATTGAGCTGACTAAAGAGGTTGTTGGTGGTGGTCAGAGTTGTGAGGTTCACTCTCCTCATTGTCCTTTTATTAACGTCAGTGTGCGACCGAATTCTTAGTTTCTCCTCATGTCTGTCTAGACTCTCATGCTTCTGCAGCACTACTAGTCTCGTTCCTGTTATGGTTGCTTCTCGCTGGGAGTGCACGCAAGTTGATAAATGAATGGCACGGGTAATCAGTGGAAAGACCTTCGATGCATGTATTGGATCCATGTGATCACCTTAATTACGGTCTTGAACAGATAATGGACGGGATGAATCATCTCGCCTATGCAAGAGCTCGGTCTATCGAGCCGGTCGTAATTAAGTGGTTTATTTGGAAATAAGGTTGGCAACACTGTTGCTGGTGTTTCCTCTTGTTCTTTCCCAATTCGACGTGTTGAGAGCACAATGCACAAAATCGGAGAAAACTGCCAGGGCTACTCAGACTTTGTTGATTGAGGCGGAAAGTATGCGGGATAAATCTACTACTGAGCTTGAGTCCTTGAAAGTCGAGTTGGATGGGATCTGTCCCATTTAAGTGTTGTGAAGAATGAGTTATCCGCCGAAAGGCAACTTATGATGAGGCTTATTGTGGTGAGATTGAGCAATCTGTTAGTCGCAATATTGTTGATAGGCGGGTGGAACAGTTGATGGCTACACTCGATGAGGTCAAGGCAAATACTTCTGTTATGCTTACCACAGCCGAGGGTCGGCTTGCTGCGACCATAAATTGAATCCACTATTGCCAAGGATAGGCTCCGCATTGTCGAAGCTGAAGATTGGAAGCAAATTGTTGATGGGTAGGTCGAGCTTATTGATTATATCGAGGGGCTTGATGTGGATTTATCCAAGTACCGCCACTTGGTTGATCAAGTTTTTGAAGATGATGATGGTGAAGAAACTGCCTAAGTGGTTGAAGAGCTTATGCTTCCTCCCCCTTCGAGAGCCCCAATAGTTGAAAGCCATTACTTCCTCCCCATTCTAAAGAGAGACCTTCACCTTCTCCTGTAAATGGGGTGGTCCTTGATGATCCTGTGATTGCCTCCATTTCTTCTCCTACTCCATCTTCTTCAAATGTAACAAAATAATATTGTTAATGAAAATAGCTTCTTTTGGTATTGCATGTTTCCGTAGTTTATCTTATCGACTCGTTGTATGTTGCTTGCTCTTTTTTAGTCTAGTTGTAGTCGTAGGCTTTTACTTCGAACTCCTTTATGGCTATTTTCACGATTTGGCTCATTAATTGTCTAGGGATGGGTTGACTTATCCTTTTTTATGCATTAGAGGTTGCGTGAAGAGGTTGATTTTTGTCTCAATTTTTACCTTGTTTGTTTAGTCGATCTGTAGCTCCTTAAATCATGTCAATTTGTTCCTTCAATTTGACTTCGTTGGTTCGACGTATCAGTAGACATGATGTTTTATGGATTAAGTTGATCCATTTGTCCAACTTTTACTTTGTTGTCATGACATACTGGTCAATCCGAAGTTTCTTTTTACTTAACTTGGCTTGTTCAACCAACATTTATTTCGTTGGTTCGACGTATCAGTCGACTCAAAGTCTTTTGTATTACGTTGACTCGTTCGTTCAAATTTTACTTCGTTAGTTTGACGCATCAGTCGACTCAAAGTTTTCTGTGGTAAGTTAACTCGTTCGTCCAACTTTTACTTCGTTGGTTCGACGTCTCAGTCAACTCGATGTTTTATGTGTTAAGTTGACTCGTTCGTTCAACTTTTACTTCATTAGTTTGATGCATCGGTCAACCCAAAGGTTTCTGTGTTAAGTTTATTTGTTCGTCCAACTTTTATTTTGTTGGTTCGACGTCTCAGTCGATTCGAAGTTCGTTTGTCCAACTTTTACTTTGCTGGTTCAACGTCTCCGTCGACTCAAAGTTTTATGTGTTAAGTTGTGTTGTTCATCCAATTTTACTTTGTTGGTTCGACGTCTCAGTCAACTCAACGTTTTTTTTGTTAAGTTGACTCGTTCATCCAACTTTTACTTCGTTGGTTCGACGCCTTAGTCGACTCGAAGTTTTTTGTTTTAAGTTGATTCGTTCGTCCAACTTTTACTTCGTTGGTTTCGACATCTCAGTCAACTCGAAGTTTTCTGTGTTAAGTTGACTCATTGGTCCAACTTTTACTTCGTTGGTTCGATGTTTCAATCGACTTGAAGTTTTTATGTTAAGTTTACTCGTTCGTTCGACTTTCACATCGTGGTTGATCAGACCAGAAATTTTATTATATATATTTGACTTTTTTCCTAGTTTCTCATGGCTTGGTATGCCAATCGCTATGTGTGGCCAATTTTCGATGCGTTTATCTTGTTGTTCACGCATAAGATAGGGATTCCAAATTTGTAATTTTATTGATATTCCCTTTCAAATGTTCTAACCAACCCTAACTGTTGTTTTCTTGAAGCATTTATTCTAGATTGAGGAGCGATTTGCTTTGTCTTTTTTGCTTGGTTGATGTCGATCCTTGTGTTAAAGATTGATGTTTTTGTTGCTTTGTCTCATACGCCTTTATTCATTGTATTTCATATGGGTTATGCATTGCTCATTCGTCTATATGTTATCGTAGCTAACAGATTCGGGGTGTTTTTTGATCTGGTAGCTGAGCAGTGTTGATTTGTCCGATTATGCTCACATCAGCGCCAAACTGTCCAATCATGCTCACGTCAGTGCCAAACTGTCCAATCATGCTCTCGTCAACACCAAATTGTCAAATCATGCTCACATTAGCACCGAATTGTCCAATCATGTTTATATTAGCTCCGTGTTTGGCGTCAACAGTGGTTCGGTCGAGTCCTTCGCTGTAAATTTTGTCATTCGTAATTTGGGTCAAGCTTGCATCCGTTGGTAGGGTCCTCCGAATCGTGTTAGTTGATTGGTACAAACTTTTCCATGTTCTATGCATTGGTAAAATGACCTGTCTGGTTTTGTTAGTACTCCTGTTTTGATATAAATCAGCTCGAGTGTGAGGTATTTCTATCTGTTTATTCTGTTGAATTGATTGTTTTGTTTCCTCTGGCCATGAAGTATAGGGCGTATAACAATTCTCTGGGCTGTTTTTTTGATCCTGTAGTGGTATCTGTTTTTTCCTTCCATTTGAGATATTTGTCTGGCATTTCCGATGAACTCGTCGAGTTGTCCTTTCTAAACCCAATGCTCGATTTCGTCTTTTAAATTGTAGTGGTGTTCGGTATTGTGCCCATGGTCCTTATGGAAGGAACACTATCCTGAGTGGCCAATTGATGACATCTCTTTTTTCTATGTGCTTCAGTATATTGGCTCGGCTCGTTTCAAGGTTGTATATGGTTTGTATGTCTTCTTCATTACGCTTGTTACTCGCTCGTGTCGGGGTCGTGCTAACTGCTACTTCTTGGACTCTTGCTAGTTTGAATTAGTTCTTCCGCCATTTCGATGCTTCTTCGAATGAATGTTATCCTTCCGTGATTTGTCATCTCAATTTATCTATTCCTTCCTCTCCCGTTTCCTCAAATGATTCTCTTTTTCTTGGTCATTTTTCCTCCTGACTGGTTTCATCTCCTCAAGATAAATGCGTTTTTGGGATATTTTCAATAAGACTGCCATGCCTTTTGGAGGTTCCATGTTGAGAGCATAAAAAATAGACCCATCTTCAGTCAGGTGATGAAGGTTGTGACGGCTGTGTCGCCGTTGCATCCGTCGATCATCGTCAGTTCGTTGGTGAAACGAGTGACGCATTCCCGTATTGTCTCTTCGGGCTTTTGCTTGATATGGAGAAGGTAGTGTGGTCATTTCCTCATCCGCTAGCTTTCGATGAATCTTGTGATAAAAGCAGTGGCTAACACCTGGAAAGAATCTATTGACCTCAGTGGTTGGTTGTTGAACCAATTCATTGTTGTGGAGGTGAGGCTAGTTGGAAATGTTCTGCATAAGATCGACTATGTGGTCTCTTTCAGGGCCACCATGTAGTGGAAGTGTCTCAGATGATTTGTTAGGTCTGTGGTACCATTATATACTTCGAACTTTGGCGGAGTGAAATTTTTCAGCATGAGAGTTTTCATGAGAATGTCGGAGAATGGCGACTTGGCTAATTCATCCACTACGTTGGGATTAGTGACCTTGATTTTGAACGGGATTTCAGCAAGCGTTCTGTCACACTGTGGAGTCTTGCCTTGGAGGAGTTCATTGTTCTCGAGGTTTCCCTGTTGGGGTTCTGTTGAAACTTCGTCACTCCCTTGAGTTCGGTTGGCGGAGTTTTGTTGAGGTGGTGCCTGGACAGGATCAGCTGGCTGGATGTACTCTTGGGTGAGTTTTTTTAGCATCTTTTTCATGTAGTTCATTTGGACCATAAGTAGGTCTACCCGAGGATCTGTGGCAGTGTCACCGTGGATACATTGTCGTCACCATGGATCCGTGGAAGTGTCATGTAGTTTTTTTAGCATCTTCGTCTTGTTCGCAAACTGTTTGTGATACATTGTCGCCAATAGGAGAGTTATTGTTATCGTTGCCGGGTTGAGGATATGTAGGGTGTCATTTGTTCTGACGGTTTCTTGATTGTTTATCAGATTTTAGTGAACTTCGTCACTGTGGATCTTCTTTTTAGAAAGGAAACTTGTCGGTCCCCATGGGCGGCGCCAAACTAATGCATCCAAATCTTGTCATCTTGTGAGTTTGACTTGAACAACAGATGTTAGACTGCCAAGGACCACCTTTTTGGTGGCCAAAGGCACTCCGATGCTTAAGTCAACAACTTTGTTTGAAGAAGGTAGTAAATTTGGACAAAATTCAGTTGAAGTTGCATACCTTTGTCAAATGTTCCTTTTACCTTTTATAATGGTTGCGGTTAATTCTCTGTGTGACTTAAGCATGTGAGGCGCAACAGAAGAAGATGTTTCTCATAACAGTCTCCTTCTTGATAGAAACGCGTCCGTGGAGGCGTAACTCCCTCCACGAATCTTTTTTGGTGCAACGTTCCTCTTGTTCCTCTTTTTTATTAGAGAACTCATGTCGGGCCTGAGTTTGGGCTTTGATTATGTATTCTTATAGTAGGCCTTGATTGGGCCTCTATGGTCGGTTTTAGCCTTCTTTGATCTTACGAGCTGACCTAATATATGGGACGCTAGATCCTCATGATAAATGCTTTCTGCCACGTGTATGGTTCTGATGACAATCTATTTTGATGTATCATCATACACCATTAATGGAATCTCGTTCCGAGATTTGGAAGGTAAGGAGAGTTAGGCGATTTTGAAAAATACAACTTGCCAATTGAAATATGATTTTCAAATAAACTTCAGACACATAAATTTTTATTGTCATTAAAAAAGTACGGGTGTTACACGCAGTGTTGCAACCAATATTCATGAGAGGAAAGCTTGCTTTTGACCTCAAGATAACTCCTTTTGATTGAGGCTTGGGATGTAATAGAAATGGGGCGGTTCAGCTGATTTGGCTGGCCAGGGGATGGTATGAGGATGACATGAAAACAAAAATGTGTTTGGATATTAGAGATACATGGGAGAGATAGTGAAGGATATTGTTGAAGTTGATATTGGGACAAAGTGGTGGATGGGTTAGATGAACTTATCATACTCAGTACTTGTGCACTGGATGTATTATTGGCAGGTGAATAGAGGGATTGGGATGTCATGGGTGTAGGTGGGTTTGGTTTGATGTGCTGAAATTGAGAATGTGGAAACTGCTTCATGCCCGAGACCTACAACACAAGCACAAAGAAAACAGAAAAACCAGTAACAACAAACAAAGCTGGAGAATCACCAAGGAAAGAGAGGATGGGGAGGAAAAGAAGGGGACAACAAAAGGGGACAAAATCAAGGATAAAACAATGTGTTAACTGAATAATCAAAGTAGAGAAACAAATGGATGGAGTGATAGATAAATTAGGAGAGTTGAGAAACTAGTTGGATTGAAAGCTAATAAAGAGATAGAAAGAAGTATGGTTCAAATTTGCTTACAATTGAAACTCAGACAACCAGAAAACTCTAATCGGAAACCCCTTATTGAAAAACTCTCAAACCCAAGATTGATCCAAGAAGAGTAAATGGTGCAAAACATTTAGACATCAAGCCCTAAAGAAGGAAAAAAGATTAAAGACAATGGAAATGAATAACCAAATTTGACCAAACTCGAAGTTAATGCCAAGGTGAAACTCAAAGTGAAAGCCAACTAAAGACCAAGACAAGGAGAAAATTAGCTATATGGATCTAGCCAAAAGGTTAAAAAAAAAATTAAAATGCAGATCTGAGTCGACCTGGCTGATACTGATGTAATGGGATCGAATTAGTATCAAGAAAATGCAGCAGAATATCTGCAACAACAATATCATTGCAAAGTACAACGCTCTAAGTCCAAGTGACCAGAAATCGCTTCCCCTTATGACAGCCAATTCAACATATTGCACTGGTATATCTGTGTTAGGCGTGCTTATAAGGTAATTCACATGGGCAAAGTACCTTGTTGAATGAATGAAGGACGCAAAAGCCAGAATGAAACATGAAAGCAGGCTAATGTACTTGATAGTAATGGTGGTTGGATTAGTGTCTCCATATATTAGACTGCTCATGAAAATATTTTTGGATGAGCTTCCGAGCCATGCTCCTAGCTGTAAGTGAACTTAGACCGATAAATAATGAAACAAGATATGTAGCTGCACTTATATTGCCTGAAACACCTGCAGAGCTATCCCGGTTTCCTTCATATCTGGATCAACCCATCCACAGCAACCAATAATTCAATCAAACAGTTGGCTGTGCGTATTACATTTGTGGCTCTACTATTTGCTTATTCGAAGTGAAATCATACATGCATCATTTGTTCAACCCAAGCTCTCTTATTGTGATTCTCATTTGTGAATTTGTGAATTTTAGTTCTTTTTCTAATTTGTGAATTTTAGTTGTTGTTACTTAACGCACGAGGCAATAATAACTTGTACGTTATGGTTTCAATTGGAGGGGTTGTTTGCTTGCAGTCCATTCTCAGTGAAAGCTATTTCAGTGTGTGGGGTACTCTTTATATGAGGCCCATGGATGTTTACTGAGTGGACGTTGATCTCACATTAAGTACCACCACCACCACCCCCACCCCCAATTCATGAAATCATAGAAGCACCAGTTCTGCTGTAGTGAGGTTTTACACGAGAATAGCACAATTGCGTGACATGAGTGTCAAAGGAAACAAAAGATTAAGACACAAGTCTTATCTGATGTAGAGAGTGTGGAGCAATGCATCCCTGACTCTCTTATTTGCACCTTTAAAACGTGTTTTGTTCCTTTGGCTGAGCATTAGAGTGTCAACATTTTCATATATACCCCACACTACCAGCTCTACATCAACGGTGTAGACACGGCAAAGAAATGTGGAGGGTCAATTATAGCACTCCAGGCCCAAAAATATCTGCAACTTTATTTTCCTATATACCCCTATCCATGCAGAAATGGAGGCCCCAATTCAATCCCACTTTATTTGATTGGTAAACTCTACCAGCTAATAAATTGGCCCTCCCTCCACATGGCTACTAGTACTAGAAGTTCCAAAACTCAGAACTAGACAATCCTGATGGAGATGGTGGTGTTAAAAGAACACATAATTTGGCAACTCATTATAGCCTTTCACATTTTGTCATCTTTATCATTTACATGCTCAAGTTAGCAGTATAGTTAGATTTTCATGATGATGCCCTCCTTTACAATTCCTTTTCATTTCTCATCAACCTAGACCCCACATGTCTATCCCCACTTTTTTCACAAAATACCAATAACATGATCTCTCTTGATTCAATTGTGCATAAAACAAACCACCCCATTTAGTCCTCTATTCGTCCAAATCCAACCATGCACACACACTACTTTTATGGAACTTTATGGCACTCACTACAAACCTCCATCAAATAATTAAACTAATGACACCACGTGTTGCTAAGACAACTAACCAACCCTTAATTAAAAACTGATTAATGCATTAAGAAGCTAATAAATAAATATTAGACTTGTAAAGCTTAGAAATTATTAAAAATGCATTTACACAATTATCCGTAAATAAAAAATCCAAATAAAAATAAAAATAGACAACTCTGCACTGAACTGCACACTACAGCTAAACTTATCATACAGCTCACCAGCTTAATCAGAACCCGACTCCAGCCGCGCCGACGCCGAGCCCAGGAGTTGGAGCGTGATACGGCTCGAGCTTCCTGTTCTTCCAAAAGCAAGCCTCCGGCGCAAGCTTAGCTGAGGACCGCATCGGCTCGGACTTGCAGCGAGTCAAGACGAGAGGCTCGTAAGCCACGGCGTTGACAAGCTTTTTCTCTATCATGCTCGCCATCATTGATGGGTCTGGGCTTGAGGCCCGACCCATCACCTCCGAACACGACGACCTCGGTGGCTGCACCTTCTGTGGCGACTTCTTTTGCGGTCGTAGCGGTGGCTTCTTGTTAGACTGCGCAGGGTGCGTACGTTGCGCAGGTTTAGAGCCGTCTGTGCTGAGTCTCTTCTTTTCATCTTCACCGTCCGCTTTTGCCTCGGGAATGTGACGAGCCCTGATGAAGTCCGTACTGCACACCCACGTCTCCTTTGAGACCTCCATTGACAACTTGGGCTCGCACATCATCAACAGCAGGCAATCCGGTAGTATTGAGTGTAGCTTTTCGGGTCCTGCTACGGGTTCCTGACCTTCCATTTGTTTGACCTCATCGGATACTGAACGGTCCTCTTCTTCCGCCACCTCCTGTTCCGTTGACTTGTTGAGCTCCTCTGTTTCTTCTCCCAATACTTGCTCTGCTTCTGCTACTGCTTCTTCTGCTTCTGCTTGTATGGACACTGTAGTAGAAAAAGAAGAAGAGCTGAGTCTCTTTTCGTCCTCCACTCCTTCTACTTTCAGATCTGATGACACATCATGCACCTTAATTTCTTCTTCTTCAAATTGGGCTTCTTCTTGTTGCTCTGCTTCTTCTGCTAGCTCTGTTTCTTGCTTTTCTTGATCAAGTTCTTGTGAATTTTCTTCAATTAAAGATGTTTTTTCTGGGTTTTCACTTTCTTCAGCTAAAACCCACATCTTTGCTTCTGTTTGCTCAAAGTTCACTTTCTTAACTTCTTCTTCTTCTTCCTCTTGAACCACCATTACTTTCACTTCTTCTTCTTCGACGTATATTCTCTGCTTGTATCTATCTGCTTCTTTTTCTTCTTCATCTTCATCATCAATATTTTCTTCTTTTGGAGCAGGAGAATCCCAGAAACGATTAGCAAGAGAAGAAGTCCGAAAAGGCTCAGATCTGCATCTCATCAACAACAGAGCATTTTTTGGTGGAAGACAAATACTCATCACTCTTGCTTCCTCATCTTCATCATCACGTTTGTGAGCTTCCACCTTCATTTCCTCTCTCCAATCTTCCTCTGAGATCTCCACTTCAATCTCCTTCATCTCCCTCACTCCATCTCTCTTCTCCCTCCTCTCCTCCTCCTCCTTCTCTAAATGCATGTCCTTCTTCTCTTCTCCGTCAATGGCAAACAACCATCTCGCAAGCACCACCCCACAAGAACCCAAAGAAGAATTCGTGGATCTCCTCCTCCGCCTATTCTTATCACTCTTCTCCCTCTCACTACTACGCCAAGAACACGCAGACCTCCTCCCCCCACAAGGCGAAAAGCAATTAAACTCCGCCCCAAACCCCCTCAACGCCTCGCAAATCGTCAAAGGCAAATGAACCCACCTCTGATTCCGATCCTTCAAACCCTCCCCACCATCCTCCCCTTTCCTAAAACTCACCTCCCGCCGCTTCGATCTCGTCCTCATCTTCCTGCCATTCTTCTTCTTGGTCTTCACTCTCACTTGGCCAATGCAGGTCACCTTCGGCGACGATGGCTCTTGCGTGTCGAACGAGGATCCTTTCTTTTTACTCCCCGTTGGAAACATCGGCGAGGATTGCCCTTGACCACCCTTCATGCTTCCATTGCTTCTCAGTCTTCTACTTAACGAAGACGAAAGGGAAACTGTACTACCCTCTCTTCCTCTTCCTGGACTCAACATCGGTCTTGAAGAGAGCTTCAACCTCGACGACGAAGATCTTGATGAGAAACAAAGTAAGAAATTGTTGCTTCTTCTTCTAAGCCCGCTTCGATGGGGTTTTTCAGATTCCATTGTCTCTTACTCCCATCACCCAAATGAGATTATGATGAAAAGTACAAAAACAAAATAATTGTTGTTAGCTAAACGATGAGATGGAAAGAAGAAGAAGGAGAAGGAGAGATGAGTGAGTGAGAGAGAGAGGAGTGACGAGTAATGTGTTTAGTTACTAAAAAAACTTGATAAAAACTCCTCACAGGAGAAAAGCCCGGGTGAGAGTGTACTGGTTCAGATTTGGTACAACAGAGGGGATGGATACAGGACGCGTGTTAAGGAAGCAGTCTCTAATTCTACGAGGCGAGGGAAGGCGCGAGGGAGGGGTGTAACCACTAATCCTTTCAAGATGCGCGTCATTGCTCATCTTGAGGGGATGGGTCGTTACACCTTTCCCTCGCGCCTTAGAAGGGATCGGAAGCAGAGGACGTTGAGTAAAGGGTTTTGGACGAAAATGCTAGTGCTCGAGGGAGGGAGCGAGGGACTGGGTGGAAGCCATCCATTTGCCTCGAGATAAGTGTTATTATGCATCTCGAATTCAACACGCTCATCTTGAGACGGATGGGTGGTTACCATCTATCCCTCGCTCCCTTCCTCGCCCCCCCCCCCCAGCAAAGCTTGGTTTTGGATGTGAAAAGACGAAATTGGGGTTGGAGGGTTGTGAAATAGTAGTCAGCCACGTGGATTTACAGGTGGGATCGTACAGTGGTGTCGTGTATGACACACTACTTGTATGGATTGGAGGATATGATGAACGTGACCTTTGATATGGATGTTTGTATTCTGTTGTGTCATTGGATCCTTGTCGTTCCATCAATCAAACTATCAGATGGACTGCACGTGCATATCACGTGTTTCTTTTTTCCACTTCCTTTAATTGATATTTGCTAGACTAATTTAATTATAGAGCAATTATAGCTGACTTGGGTCTTTGCGGGTCTAGTTGCTGCCTGGGGGTTGGGCGAATTTACATTTTTGCCTATTCTTTTAAAAAAAAAAATTCAAAAAAGTGTTTAAAGAGAAGGCAAAAATGTACATTTCGCCCTCAGGCAGCAAAACGCAGACTGCCTAGATTTTCTGTTAATTATAGGAATTAGTCACAGCATTTCTCATAGGTAAGCATATATAACACACTGCGATACTCGAAGAAGTAGCATCGGAAACCAGGTTTTTGGCAATGAGGGTGATGGGTAATGCGGCAGAATGCAGTATTCATTTTCCCATGAGGGTGATGCAGTCTCGAATATTCATCAATTTTAGATGGTAGTTGGACACTTGTATGCATAGGTTCAGACTGCATATGTATTTATACATCTATTTGGTACCAAGGATCATTCGACCAAATGTGGTATATGGTGATTGCTACATAACTCAGCTCGCTACACAATAATCACCTGGACTTTATTAGTTTTGGGATAAAAGATGTACATGGGTTGAGTTTAGAATGTAATCTAATGTAGAGCATCGTCACTGAGAGAGTTCAGAAGTTAAATTTCAGCTTTGCCTTTGAGCGATAACCCATGCTAGCACAAGATTGTGAGTGTTGGAGGAGGTAGGTTCTCCCAAAAAAACTCAAAATTTTGCACTAAAAACTCTCAACATTTGAGTTCTTAGAATGAGACTAGCAACGGGGATCTTGTGAATGCTCTCAAACATGTATGTAGTAGAAAACTAGGAAATAACCTTAAAGTTGACCACTTCTGCAATGGTAACAATCCTCATTTAACCTTCCAAAATAAACCAATTTTTTACCTGGACACAAAAATTTTGGTGAATGGAGAGAAGGAAGAATCAATGGGGGCTATAGTGGATTGGCATAGACAAGATACCATACGATGCTCTGGCACGTGCACTACAGCAGCTACTTATCCCGCCAAGACAACAAGAGTATTCTTGCAGTGGCAATTTAGATATTTCTGGAAAATAAGAAGGGTATATATGGTATATAAATATTTCGTATTAGAAGCCTCGAGTGGTAGATCTCATCTCATCTCACAGGATCACATGAAAAGTAAAAGTGGAAGAATCCAAATTATGGACAGTCTCTCGACTCTTTGCCTTTTGCATTGGAAACGTGCACATGTAAAAAGCTTTCCATCAACAAAGAGCTTTAGTTATGTATTCGTTGCAGAAAAAAGATTTTACTTTATACACGAAAATAATATAATTGATAAAATGTGTTGTTCGAACGGTGTTGTAAAGAATGTGTAGGACCTTAAAGCCCACAAATGGCTCAAGTATTATGTCTGCAGAGCTCAATAAGCCTAGCAGAATTTGTGTCATAGGAAAAGAAAAACAAAAAAAAAAGGGTACCACATGAACATATGTTATTTTTCCTATTTGCTATTAATCGAATGATTGGGAATTAAGCATTTATGGAAGCTTCAATGGACATCAACCAAAAGCTTCACAAGTGCTAACCTATGGAGAAAAGCTAAAAACCAACATCCATAATTGCAAGGCCAGAACAACATCAAAGAGCATTAACTGTACCAAACTAACTTCCATAATTGCAAGGCCAGAACAACATCAAAGAGCATTAACTGTATCAATTTCCTAAGAACAAAAAGACCGAAGAGAAAAGAAAAGGTGATACCAGAGGAGTGAGAAAGACCAGATAATATAGCAGTTTCCAATGATAGCTTCCTCCAAATTTGTGACAGTGAAATATTTATAAAAGAGCTGAAGTAGAAAACAAAGATTATAACTAGTAAACTCTTTCAAGATTATTGCCTCACAAAATAAATCTCTAACAATGCTGCAATTTTTTTTAACATGACAAATGCTAATTGCTTATGTTCCAACAAGAACGTACCCCGCCAATAAGGTACCAACTCAGCGGTAGGCTTGTGACAGGTAGAATAACAGGTTCGGGGTTTGAGTCATTTCAGTGGTATTTGACATGGAAAGGGGTTAAAAAATAAAAATTAGAATATGCCTAAGAAGAAAAAACTCACTTAGGTCAGTAATGTAGCTAGTGTGAGTAATCTCCACCTCTAATAAATAAAATAAATTATATACTCTAACATAAAATTGCATATACAATAAAATAACACCTCAAAGATATGTAGTTTCACAACGAGACAAATGTGTCATGCAAGAAAATCAATACTCAAAAACATTTAGTTCATCAATGAGCCAATTTTGTCATCTTAATAAGTTCTTATCGTTATTAAAGTAAATATTTATTTTACTTATATTTACGCTGTAGAAGTTGACCATGGCAAGTCTGACCTGCAGAAATGTTAGTAGACTTACAATCCTGCACGAAAAATGTTAGAAATACTATGAATATAATTTCTCAAATAGTTGATATGCATCAATTAAAACAGTTGTGTCCGTACATTATTTGTCTTAAACATATTATTCATTTTAATAAATTGAACATTAAGACTATACTACATTTGCACCACCTTCGTGCCGAACATACATGTTCGTATACTTCTCTCACATAAAGGAGAATTCCTCTGTTATTCATGTCTAAGTGGTGACACATCACATATGGACATGCATCATCGGATACTACTAACTATATGAGTAAAATAAAAGCCATTATTGGACTGTCAATGCGCACAAGTCACATTACATTTTTTTACGGATAAATAATCAAGTCTCTCTTATGCATAAAACCACTTCCTTTCGGCAAGACTAATCCAAAGATTACTTAGCTTCTCTATAAGAAAGGGGTGTCCCACTTTTACAAGACCCAATATGAAGGGTACTTAGCTTCTCTATAGGAGAGAATAAATCATAAACAAGAAGATGTGTGGTAGTTCTAAGTGATACACTTCAGAGTGATTAAAGTTTACAGACTCAAAGTTATTAGTATCAATTATTGTGATATCTCAAAAAAATTTCACAATGACATTGTCATTCATTAAAAAAAACCCACTCATTCTTTAGGAGAAAATAATCATTTCTCTATCCAAATATTTAGTAGCAATGCTCATAAAACTAAAACTAGACTTTGTTATGCCATAAGTTTCAAACTATTCAAATCCAACACATTAGATACGAATTCTAAAAAATATATAATACATCATCATTCTATTCAGATCTAAATGAGACTCACTGTCATTACAAAAAACCCTTTAGTGACGACATTTTGCGCGACGAAGACGATTTTGTCACTCAAAATGAGCTTAGAGTGACAAACCATCATTATCGTCACTCTTTTGCAAAAAATAGTTAACTAGGTAAAGTGACGATCAGATTCGTCGCGTAAATTACACTGAAGCGACAAAACTTAAACCTTCGTTGCAGTAATATTGAGAGATAAAGTTTCATCGTCTAAAAAAATGAGCACTTTCGTTGCCATTAAATGACATTAATGTTTCCAATTGCCCACTTTGAGAGACCAACTTAAACATATTATGGCGGACATGTTTATCTTTTTCACGCAGAACAATCAGATATGCACTTTTCTTTTTTTTTCCCCTCTCGTTTCATTATTTTTCTCTTCGCAATCGATCTCTCTCACTATACACTCCAATTCTCCAACTTTTATCTATAAACTCCGTCCCTCTTTCCCTGCATCGTTGCCCACCCACCTCCAATTGTCCTTATCTTTTTCACCGGAGAATGGTCAGGAAATTGCTACAAATTTAAATTTGTTATTTTTTTTAAATATTCATGAAATTAGGTGCAGTCGTGGGATTTTTGGCATCGTCTTATACTGTTTTTTGAGTGCATATTTGATATTTATTAATTATTAATATATACATCGTGCACTTGAAGAACTATAATGAGATGTTACAGAAATATTCACACATCGAAACCTAATGGTGCTAATGCCGCTAACTACGATACAAAATTGTGCATTCCCCAATGATAATACTGTTAACTCACTTGAATTCTCATGTTTTGTTTATAATTTGAGAATAAATGCAAGGGAAAGATAATGGACAAATGTTATGATGAATATTTAGATTAGATCGAGTGTTTCATTGAGTTTTCAAGGACACATATCACTGGTACGACGAATCATATCAAGTGTCCGTGTCAAAGTTGTAATAATTGTTCGTGGCAAACATTCAATACAGTTCACACAAAACTTTATTATGCGATGAACTCTTTTGCGACAATTTTCACTGTTGTTGCTTAAGATGATTCTGAAACGATGAAATTGTTTTTCCTCGCGCAAATATTTATGACACAATTTTTAGGTCACTATTTTTGTATGATGAATGTTTAGTCCCCCAACATTTATGACGGCGAATATTTGTGTAGCGCGACGATTTTGCCTACGTCGCTACAAATATTTTTTAGTGAGTTCTACTACAAATTTTATATACAATATTAATCATAAGTGATGATAATATAAGTTTCAATTTCATTCACACATAAGCCAAAGAACACCACGATATAAACTTTGTGAATATCTAATGATTTCTACAATCTGACTAGTGACGATTTTCCTTGCCTCGAAGCAAATCTAATCGTTGGATGAAATTTAAACCAATGTTACATTTCTCATACGTGTGTTTTGAAACTACAGATTTAATTTGAAAATACTTTGACCAACTGGAAAGTCTCAATTTATTGGAAAAACTAAAATTGCGTAGAGTTGTCTTGTATTACAATATTTAAATAAAAATCTGGTTTTTGGTTTCTCTTTAACTCAACCAGTTCGCATGAAAAATACAATAAAAACTTTCATCTGAGTATAAAATTTCAGACTTAGTATGTATTAAACTCTAATCTTAATTCATAAATTAATCTTAAAAAAATAAAGAAAATTCTTTTTTTTTTCTTTCAATTTTCCTTCATTTGTTCTTCTATTATTTCTCTCATTTTTTGTCCTTTTGTTTGTTATGTATGAATAGAGAACTGAGTTCTGTTTCCTTATCATATCTCTTAATTTTGTTGAGCTCTTATCACTATCCTAATTAACTAAGGTTTTAAGTAAGTATAAATTTGCACCCACTATTTTCATCAAAACTATGTAACTAATAAAAATTAGTTAATAAAATATGAATTCCAATAATTAAATGTAATATTGGGTAATTCATTAATAAATGTAATATTTAGCTAAGAAATTTGTAGCTAGCACTCAGTGTTCTAAAAATCGGCTTGGGTGGCCGCCTAGGCGGCGCCTAGGCTAGAAGGTGGAAAACCGCCCAGATTAATGGCTAGGCGGGCAGTCTGGGCGGGTCTAGGCGGGTCTGGGCGGGTCTAGGCGGTCTAGTCGGCCTAGGCGGGGTTTAGGCGGCCTAGGCGGGGTCTAGGCGGTCTGGGCGATTTTTTATTATTATTTTATTATTTTTTTAATAAGGCTGATTGTGTTCTTATTTTATTTTTCTTTCCCATTTTTTAGAAATAAACTATTTAATTATTTTTTATTCAGTATATGTCTAAATATAGCAAATGATGATTACTTAATGGAATTCTCAAAGGATCTGCTGGTATCAATTTTACTAATGTAGATTTTATCAAAAATAACTGAGGTTATTCATGCAATTTGAAGAAAAATAAAAGATTACACAAATTCAAATTTATATAAAGTACCCATCATGACTAACTTTAGTCATTTGAGTTTTAATAAATTTTGTTCAAAATTGTTAATTTTTCATGTTTTTAAATTTTGCATATGTATATTGGCATTAAATTGGATGTAATTGATAAGGTATTATGCTTAACTTTTATAAATTATTAAAATTATAATACAAAACCTAAGACCGCCTAGACGTTCGCCTAGGCGCCGCCTAGGCACCTGCTCGCCGCCCGCCCAGCGCCTAGCGATTTTTAGAACACTGCTAGCACTATAATAATAATTTTATCAACCAATGCATATGTTATGAACAATAAACTCACTACGCAATATTATTCAAATATTAATTTTTGTTGAAGTCGAAGTACAAAGATAAATACATTTTAGGTCACTGCATCAAATTGGAAGTTTTGTAGCAACTCCCAAACAATATCACTTTTGTGATATAACAGTCCACCAAACAATTTCAAGTCAAAACTAAATTTAGGCAAAATTTTGAAAAACAGTTTCACAAATAATGTAATAAAATAAATTGGATCATCATTGATAGTATCACTTGCAGCACCATACTATTCATGTCGATCCAATTATTGTATTACTTCATTTGTGAAGTTGTTTGGTGAATTGTTAACATCACAACAATGATGTTTTTTTTTGGATTGTTACAAATGTATCAATTTGGTGTAGTAGGTAATTTAAAAAAAAATGGGTTCATTACATTCAATGTGCCAAGGAAATTTTTCTCCCTTACAGTCTTCCTTCGTGCTCGAATTGCATACATCCCAGCCTCTGTACACGCACTTTGTATGTCTACGCCTGCATAAAGCTCATTTAAATTGAATAACAGACAACCAATGCAACATGTTACAATAGTTGGATGGAACATGTCTGCAAGACTTACCAGAGGAGTTTGGTTAAAGCGTAGCAAGGAGCTCAAACCTATCTTAAATGAGCAATTCTAGCTGGCCTGGGAAACCAGCGAGGTTTCATTGCCTGGGGGGCAAAACCCCTCCCCCTCTTTAAAACACCTTTTTGGAGTATGTGTTTAAAGTGGGGGGGGGGGGGGGGCAAAAATACAGGCAGTGAAACCTCGCT
This sequence comes from Berberis thunbergii, assembly GCA_003290165.1. Taxonomy (NCBI): domain Eukaryota; kingdom Viridiplantae; phylum Streptophyta; class Magnoliopsida; order Ranunculales; family Berberidaceae; genus Berberis; species Berberis thunbergii. The sequence continues at coordinate 149,126 of QNQO01001396.1, read as the reverse complement.
GGTTTCCCAGGCCAGCTAGAATTTCTGATCTTAAATATATGTGGCATACTCTCCATATCAGGTACCCCAAACTCAACTTTAGGGTCTAGTCGTCCACGCCGTAAAAGAGCAGGGCCTAGAGTATCAGGTGTGAAAATTATAGTATCCAATTAACCGAGAGTAAGTCTAGCCAACCAAATTTGGCAGTCAATTTGGGTCGAATTTTGGTTTTTTTAATATTTTTTACTGATTCTCTTTAAAACACAACTATAACAACAATTCTAGGTAGCCAGACCAATCATCCATTTTTTTGCCAGGGTTGAGCCCTTTTACAATTTTACCCTTTTTATAAATGATGTTTGTGGTTGTATTTTAAAAAGAATGAGTAAAATTGTAAAAATGCCCAACCCTGGCAAAAAAATAGCTAGCTGGCCTGGCTACTCAACAAAACTGCAACTACAAACACTATCTATAAAAAAGGTAGAAGTGTAAAAAAATCAAAACTTGACTGACTAGAATTGTTGATTAAATAAAGGATGACCAGTGGTATATGAATAAAAATTGTTTAGATTAAAGAAAAATAAAACTGGGATGTACTTTTGCAAATTGCAATTTATAGCAACAAAAAAAAAAAAAAAAACGAAAGTACTTTTGCAATTTGTAGCAAAAAAAAAAGGTACTTTTGCCACTTATAGTAAAAAAAGAAAAACCAAAGTACTTTTGCAACTTCAAATACATGTTTAAAAAACCTGATGATTTGCTTTATTTTCAAATGAAGGTAATGCTTCCATCAAAGACAAAATCAGACTCTTTTGTAACAAAAATTATGTTGCCGTATTCCAGTTACAAATTTTATACCTATCACTCTATGAGATATATAATGTTAATATCTAGAACTAATTGGTGACATTAAAGATCATCGAGGTCAAGAACCTTAAAAGAGATTTCCAATTTGTTAAGCAATTCAATCGTTAAAAGAATTTTTCTCCCAGGAATGGACAACTGTTGAGTGCCTTCCCTAATATGAGAGGCACATGGCTCTTATGTACTCAAGAACCAAAGATGAGGCTAGAGGGAAGAAAGAGGAACTACTGTGACCACAGTGGATTTCTGGTTAAGCAAAGAACAGAATGATTGGCTACGTACTTACCTATTTGTTGCCATAAGAACCTTATGTTTCCTCGAGCATCAACCTATCAAGCTGATTCACAATTTCAAGCATGGTGTGTTGAACCTCATTATCTCTTTCAACACCATCATCAAAACGGGCACCAGCTATTAGGTCTTCTACATCGAAAAAGATAATAAAAGCCTTTTTTAAGCGGGCATGACAAGTGAATATTTATCATATGGTCAAAACTCGTTTGTTGGCCACAATTACTAGAAAAATGGTAGGCATAGTGTAACTCAAATACAAGTAAGAAAAATCAATTTATAGAGGAGAATTAACGCATCACACGTCATGGGTTTGAATCCGGCCCACAGCATGGGGTGGGGAGGATTAAGGTTAAAAAAAAATTGAAAAATCAATTTATAGAAAACTTGTTACCTGAAATATTTCTCGAACCATCCTAGCCCCCTCACCAACATACTTTTGAACTAGTTCACTTCTGATTACATAAATGAAACAAGCATCAGTTCTGTTGGCCATGGCTCTAGCAAGGAGCGTTTTACCTAGGGGTGGGCATTTAGGACCGAAAGCCCGGACCGAACCGACAACCGGACCGATCGGGTCGATTCAGATCGGTTTTTATTAATTATGTTTTCGATTGTAAAAGCCCGGCCCAAAGTTTCTGGTCCGGGCCTCAGTTTCCATTTCTGAAGCCCGTCGGGTAACCGACCCGGCCCGACTCCTCGACTCCCTGTGCAACACTGCCGTGTGTGCCTTTCTTTTGCCTTTTCTTCTTCTGTGCAACTGCATGCTTTAGTGCCCAACAATGGTTCAATTCAACCCAAAATGACAAAATGGAGAGAGCAGGGAGAGAACAGACGATGCTGATGGTGTTCGATGCGATGATGATGTTCGATGCTGATGGCAAGAGCAGGGCGAGATGGCGTTCGATGCGATGATGGTGTTCAATGCTGATGGTGTTCGATGCTGATGAGGGTGAGATGGTGTTCGATGCGATGATGATGCTCGATGCTGATGGCGAGAGCAGGGCGAGATGGTGTTCGATGCGATGAAATATATTTTTGTTGTTTCAAAATCATGGATTAGTATTCAACTGGATGTCACTTGAAGTATGATCTCACCCACCATCTTTTACTCAATTGATAAACATACAACACTCTTAGTTGTCATCAACTCATTAATTAGCAACAAACATCCAAAACACCAGGCTAATCTTCACCACCTTTCATCAGTCACAAAACTAATTTAAAACTACAACTTCCCACTAAACAAATCCACTAAACCATGTGAAGAAAATGACTTCCTTTCATAAAATGGTTGTCCACATGCTTTCATCATCTCTCTGATGGTGATGATGCTCAATGCTGATGGCGAGAGCATGGCAAAATCAACAGGAGAAGGGAGAGGGGAGAGAAAAAAAATCTCTTTGTTTTCTTGTCTGATGGAGAGGGAGGAGAAGGGAGAGGTGAGAAAAAAATCTAGTTGATTGGACCAAGATCGGCCCGACCCTAATCGAGAATTCGGTTAACCGAGATCGACCTTATTCGGTCCGGTCTCGATTTTCAAATTTCAATTTTAAAAAATTCGGTCCGGACTTCGGGTTTAGGTTTTCGGGCCGGTTACCCGAACTTGCCCAGCCCTAGTTTTACCAGTTCCAGGTGGACCATAGCATAGTACACCTTTAGGAGGATCAATTCCAAACTTCGCAAATTTCTCTGGGTGAAGCATAGGAAACTCAACAACCTGAAGGATGAACTAAATAAACTTCACTGACTATCATTATAATTCTCACACTTTTTTTTTCTCAATTGAAGCAACAGGCTCTACGATTATGAATTTTACTGCTAGGGCTGAACAAAAAACTGATCAAACCGATTAAACCGACCGAACCGATCTAAATCGAACCAATCGGTTTCGGTTTTAAAAAATTCAAAACCGAAGTTGTCGGTTTGGTTTATATGTGATTTTAACCAACCAAACCGAACTGACCGAATATATATAAGAAATAATATATATTTTATATATAAATAATACAATATGTTTAAAATAGTCGGTCGGTTCGGTTTTATTTCGGTTTTGGTTCAATTTTAGTCAGTTCGGTTTGGCTATGGTTTGCATAAATTAGAATCGGTTCGGTTTCGGATCGGTTTTGTTAATGGTCGGCTCGAGTTTGTGTTTGAAAATTTTAAAACCGACATAAGTCGGTTCGGTTCACGGTTTAAGTTAAAAACCTAACCGTCAGTTTGGTTTTCAGCTTTATTTACTGCACATATGAAGCGGATAAATTTTTCCAATGACATAAATGTTTTCATGTAATTTATTTTAATGGTTTTAACGGCGAATTCAAATGATTGAAATTCAAAGGAAAAGTGAAGTCGTGAAGGGAATAATAAGAATTTTAAAGTCAAGCAAATCTGTCTTGCAATGAAAACGAGGCAGCGTCCTTAACTTTCGGCAAACTTATACTCTCTATTGAGACTGATTCTCAAGCTCATTAAAACATGAAATTTTTTATTACTCTAAGTTATCTAATAAATACAATTTGAATCAGTTAAAAATGTTTTCAAAATGAGCAAGTTATGGTCATTTTACTAAAGTCGCGCAAATTTGTCTCACAATGAAAACGGGCAGTGTCCCTAACTTTTGGCCAACTTATACTCTCTATTGAGGCCGGTTCTCAAGATCATCAAAATACAAAAATTCTAGTACTGCGATTTATATAATGAACACAATTCCAATCAATTTAAAATGTTCTGAAATGAGAAAGTTATCACCATTTTAGACAAGCACTCAAACTGTCTAGAAAAAAAAATCCGTTTTACCCATTCGCACTGGACAATGCGAGGAGTCTCAAATTCGCGCAGACCTATGCGAATTAAAGTCTCCAATTCACCCAGATCTATCCGAATGTGAAACTTCCACTCGCACTCGCTCGGACCTTTGCGATTGTGAGACTCCCACTGGCATTTTCCAATGCGAATGGATGAAAACATACATTTTTTAGACAGCTTGAGTGTTTTTCGTAAAATGACTATAACTTTCTCATTTCAAAACATTTTCAAGTGATTCAAATTTTGTTCATTGGATAACTTAAATTAGTACAATTTTTATTTTTTGATAAGATTCATAATCGGCCTCAATAGAGAGTATAAGTTGGCCTAAAGTTAGGGACACTACCCTGTTTTCATTACGAGACAAATTTGCGCAACTTTATTAAAATGATCATAACTTACTCATTTCAAAATATTTTCAAGTGATTCAAATTGTGTTTATTAGATAACGCAGAGTACTACATTTTTAATGATTTGATGAACTTGAAAATAGGTCTTATTCAAGTATATAAGTTGGCTGAAATTCAGGGATACTACCCCATTTTGTTTTCAAGACAGATTGCGTGACTTATAGTAAAATGACTATAACTTGCTCATTTCAAAACATTTTCGATACAGTCATTTTAGTAAAATGACTTTAGTGTACCTTAGCTTACCAACTTCGCGTCTTATATATAGTGCAAGGAGTCCTGGTTCTACCAAGCCATTGTAGGCGTAGTTTTGGAAGGAAATCTTCGTAGAGATCCTTCTTTAATTAGGAGTCGTGCTGTAAAAGGGAAGTTCCTTGTTAGCCACGTGCTCCTAGATACATGGGAGACAGTCACAATGCGAAAACAATCCGTAGAAGAAAGATTCTTAGTGTGGAATGTACTCTGGTATTTGCTTCGTAGTTAGAAGCAGATAGCAGTTCTAGTTGCCCATCCGAAGGTGATACTCGAGATATTTGCCTTAGTAGGACTTATGAGTATTGAGGATAGATGTGAGATGTGTGGGCCTAGCATGTTGTGAGAGTTCGGGTCCACTTGGCGGACTGAATTGAGCGGGCTTAGAACTGCTTGGGCCGAATCAATGTTGGAATGACGCTGGGGCCTATAATTCCTCGAGATCATCATGACACGTGTATAGCTCAGGGATGTGACGTTTTTATGTATCATCAATTTTCAACTGATGTCCACTAGTGTCGCGTACTGTGTAGACAATCTTACCTTAAATTAACTAGCGATCTGTAGGTACGGTTCGTGCATCAAGGCTATTCTGGATTTGCGCTGGTGTTTAGCATGTAATAGAATATTGTTTGAATAGTGGGCTGAGTGGATCAAGCCTTTGGGCCTGCAAAGGAAAAGTTAAGGTTTCCTGTACGATTGCGGTATGTGTACGACATAGATTGCACGGTGACACGTGTATGGCGTAGACAACGGGACGGTTGAGTGGCAGTTACTCCCCCTGAATTGATGAGGTTGCGGGCAGCGCCATGAATTGAGCGAACGTGATCTGCGCACTTTCCTTCGGAACCACCATCTTTTCATTTTCCACATGGTATTCTATGCTTAGCAGTTAATGCAGAATGCCCATTTGGTGAACCATGACTCCTATATAATGGTGTTTTCCAATTGTTGTAGGTACTATCTTTCGTAGAGTTTTTTTCCTAGAAATGCTGGAAAGAAATGTTTGAGATCTTACTTGAATAAAATGCTTTGGGTTTTCCAAAGGCTAAAAGTGAATCTCCATCGTTGGAGTCTCCGAATGAAAATGCTTTGGGTTTTCCAAAGGTTGAAGGTGGATCTCCGTCTTTGGAGTATTCGAATGTTCTGACATTTATATCGATCAGGCGTAATGATAGTTGTTTTTATGCGTGGTCACCTGTTATGGGTGGGCACAGGTGATCACGTAGTTAATCCACTAAGATCTCATAATTTCTTTTTATATCGTGGAAAAGTAGTATGAATCTCGCCCAAGGGAGATGCCTTGGTCTTACACCGTACCACTTATACCTTCGTTATGTCCAGAAGGGGCTCTAGGGTAAGGTCCTCGTAGAGTTTTCCCTCTTTCAGGGTCACAGTGAAGGTCTTCATAGCTGTATTGTCGCTGCAGCCGTTGATGATGGTGAACTCATTATTGAAGCACGTGACATACTCTCGGAGTGTCTTGCCAGACCTCTGCTTTAGGGAGAGTATGTAGTGCGGGACTTTTCAGAAACGATGGCTCCCGACGAAACGTGTTAGGACTTCCTTTGCCAGTGTTTTGAAGAATTCAATCGACTCCGACGGAAGGCTGTGGAACCACATCAATGATAAGATTTTCAGACTAGTTGAAAAGGTTTTGCACATGACTGAATCATATCCATCTTTAAGGGCCATCACGTGATGGTAATGGCGTAGGTGGTTGAAAGGATCAGTGGTTTCATCGTAGGAGTCGAGCTTCGGGGGAGTGAACTTCCTTAGGAAGGCATCATTCATGATTTGATCCACAAATGGTGGGATGGAAAGGCGGTACAGTATGTCTGGATCGTACGCCCCTCTGCGGAGGGGGTTCCTAGGGCCGAGGCTCTCTATCTTGCGGCGAGTTCAGTGTTAGCCGCCCAAACACTTTTAGTCCAATGAGAACTAGTGGGGGCTTGGCTCTCTTGCGCTTGTTCCCTATCATCGTTTGGAGGTGGAGGTCCATGCTGCTCCTGGTTTCCATTGGCAGATGGTGGATTTGGTCGTGTGAAAGCCTCCACCGCCTTGGCAATTTGTTGTATTTGAGATGTCAGCCTATCGATTCATGGTTCCGCTATTGTTGTCGGCGGCACAGTGCTTGAGTCGGTATCCCGTGCATGACAGGAGTCACTGAACAATAGCGGGAGATAGTTTCCAATCTAAGAACAATCCATAGAAGGAAGATTCCCAGTGCCGGCGATGCGGTGCTTTCCCGTTCATTCCACACTGATCCTTGGCAGTTGTTTTGCAGGTCAAACTCACAGAATGACGATTTTTGGATGCATTAGTTTGGCGCCATCCATGGGGAACGACAAGTTTCCTCTTTCTAAAAACAAAACACACAGTGACAGGGCTCACCACAACCTAACGAAAAATCAACAAAGCCATGAAAAAAATAATGCAGTCTATAGATCCTCAATCCAATAATGATCACGACAACTCTCCTACTAACGCATCAATAACGGCTTAGGGAGAATATGCAGCTCGAATCACCGGACCAACAACATCCGAGAATGCAGATCCACTGCACGCAATAGTCCAGACAGCCCAGACAGCCGTCGGTGCTGCCACAGACCCTCGGGTAGACTTGCTCATAGCCCAGATGAAATACATGACAGAGATGCTAGAGAAAATCACCCAGGAACACGTTCAGCCAACAATGAAGCCCTAGCAGAACACCAACAGGAAAACGTCGAGAGTAGCGAGCTCCATCGAGACAAGACTCTACAATGTGACGGAACAGCTGTTGAGATCTCGTTCAGGATCGAAGTCACAGTTCCAAATGTACTATATGAGTTGGCCAAGCCACCATTCTCTGACGAACTCATGAATAAGGCAATGCTAAAGAAATTCACTCCGCCGTAATTCAAGGTGTACGATAGTACCACCGACCCAACTGATCATCTAAGACATTTTCACCACATGATGGCTCTAAAAGAAACCACAGTGTCGATCTTGTGCATAACGTTCCCAACCAGCCTCACATCCACAACAATGAACTGGTTCAACAGCTTGCCACTGAGGTTAATTAATAGACTCTTTTCAGGCCCTAGCCACCATTTTCATTATTAGATTCATCGAAAGCAAGCGGGTGAGGAAAGGACCCCACTACCTTCTGCACATCCGACAGAAGTTAGAAGAAACAATACGGGAGTATGTCATTCACTTCACAAACGAGTTAATGATAATTGATGGATCACTACAAGAAAAATGTTGATTCATAGCGTTTCAAAAACGCTATGGTAGGATACCATAGCGTTTTAGTAAACGCTATGACAGCCGACGCTATAATAGACCCAGGGGCTATTATAGCGGTTTTAAAACGCTATGGTAAGTTTGGCTTTTATAGCAGTTTAAAAACGCTATGGTAGAGGATACTACAGCGGTTTAAAAATGCTATGGAAATCTACCATAGAGTTTAAAAACGCTATGGTAAGTATACATAGCAAATTTTTTTTTTAAACTATCAAATGAATTTTTATTACATCTCATAAGTTTTATATCTAGAAAATAAAATTTTAAATGTGCCAAAGTTAAACATTTCCATGAATTAATGTAATTAATTAATAAACTGTATTACATCAAGTCAGGACTCTGTGTTTAAAAAATACAGTTTCATTTCTGCCAATGGACAACCGCTCAAACAATGTCCCAGTATGAGATCTATGAGACAGCTGATCACAGCTTAACTGACCACAGTTTCATTTATGGACAGCTGCAGTTAAATCAACCCCACTGCTTCCTCGGTTTGTAACCATCCGCACGGTAATTCCAGCTGATCTACAGACTGCAACGGATTCCTTGACGCCTGGACGAAGAGGATCCTTGATACCCACATGGAGCTGTTTTAAGAGATGAACATGATGTAGTCATAACAACATGTGCAGGATCGTCGCCTGGACACTCTGTAATTATGCACGAACTGCATGGTATCGAAACTGCCCTTAATCTGATGGAAAATCATTGTATTAATAAGGCTATTTTTAGCACTGACTCAGCATATGCCCTGTCCATTCTCACAAAGAATGAAGCTACTCCATGGGAGGCTATTGCTTTTGCAATATATTTGACATTGCAAAGTAATATGACATGTACATAACCATAGATACCAAGGGAGAGAAAAAAAGAGGGAGTAACTAATCTACATTAATGTCGTACCAGAACATAAAAGAAGAGAACACCAATGCAGCATTGATCATCCAATGCTTTAGTCTCTCAGAGTGACCCTGGAATTGAGCAAAAACAATAATCAAAAGACATCTATTAGCTTTTCTACCACATCTTGTTCTTGTGTATACTCGATAAAAATAAGAACGTAATTGCACGGACGTGTATGCCCAACTTTACGTTACTAATAATGTTAAGTACCTAACAAATGCCCATGACATTGCAACTAAATGTGGACCAATTAAGTGCACAGTAGCCATTAGGACTATCCAAATAGGTGCTTACTCATGGCACAAAACTTCAATTGGTGACACAACACAAATCCTTGAAACACATTGAAGTTAAATGTTTTGTAAGACAAATTGGGTTCACCATCTCAGAAACACTGTAATAGACCATCTAGGTTCAGAATATTATACTTCATGAGGTTGAGTTTGTAGATTATAAAGAATGGAGATAAGCTTGAATGAAATCTTGAGCAATGAAATATTCAAAACTCAATAAGATACTCTCCTTTTCTTTTTTCTTTTTGGTATACTTACCAAAGGTTGAGATTGGTAAAGTGCTCGTAGAAGCTAACCAATAGTTGCATCTCTTTCGGTCTATTACCATATAGTACTCACAGTTTCAATTATGAACAATAAATGAAAACTATATAAACTGTTTGATTAAAAAAAACAAGGCACCTGCAAGGCTGCAACCTAAGCTTGTTAAAGGGGGTAAAATGACTACAAAAGAGAAAACTACCTTATTGGAGCTAGGAACCAGTTCCTGCAAAGCTTTCATGCGTTCAACTATTCTTTCTCACTCAAGTACTGAGTTCCTACAGAAGAGTAAATGCTTGTTAGTATTAGGCCCACATTTGTATGTCATAGAAACTCTTTATTATCCAATCTGGCCACTTAAACTAACAAGTGGTCAATCGTCTTCTTAGACAAAATGTACAAGTAATGCAGGGAACAGACACAATGGCAGCAGTATAAGCTTTCACAGGCACACATGCATATCCTATTTTTTTTTTTTTAGAGATAGTCGTTAGCTTGATGGCTAAATCACAACAAAATCAAACTTGCTCACAAACAACATATGCTACCAGACAGATCAAAATCTCCTTTGACTGCCTAAGATACATTTCGGATTCATAAAAATAAAAAAATATAAATATAAAGAAGACATGATATGGCGAAGGTCCTAGAGATGATGTATCTCATGATAACCATTGCCCTTAGCCATTTTCAGGGAAAAACTTAGGCAGAAACTTATGATGATCACTGAATCAACAAGTGTGAAGAGTTAAAGTTTTGTGCACAAGGAGTCACTTGCAGGAAACTGATATTCATGGCTATGGATATTTGGAGCATGGGGTTGCCAACTGATCCAAAAAAAAAAAAAAAAAAAAAAATTAATCCTTGTGACTTTCTTTGAAGAGATGTTTTCACTGCTGCCCAAGATGTTGCTGATAATTTTGTAAAGGCTCATGTTATGATTGCTAATGTCTCTACATCTCTTACCCTTTGAACCAAAAGTAATCACGTTTGTATCAAATTTGTTATCAGCTATGACATGTATAAAAGATTATGGTTGTTCAATATGTATGTAACTTATCTGAATAAGAAGCTGAAAAATGAAAAGAAATTTCAATTCTGTAAAAAAATAAAAATAAAAAAAATAATTGTATGTTGTTTATCCAAATACACTGAATTCCTCATTAAATTATTGTTTACATGAAAGTTAATTTTTTTTCATAGTCCAATGCTGATCATGTTAACTTACTAGTAACCACATGGATATGTAGTTATGATCAACAATTCGATTGGTTTGGAAGATTCTTATCAAAGTCTAAACTAGTAGACTGCCTATATAAGAAGTCGTTATCTTAAATAGATTTGTATTTCTTGTACAAAAACCCCAAAAAAAGAGGAAAAGGAATTAATGCATCACCTTAAGAGGTCGGTTTGACTGTTTTCTTCTCTGCCTTTTAAGTTCTCTTTCATCCTAATTCAAAAAAATGAGATGCATCAGAAAAGTTTTGATATAACATAACCAAACGTACATGTGTATCCAAGCCTAGCATGTACATCATCACTAAGTAGATAGCAGGGCAAAAACACTATAATTAAAATTTTCAGAGATCTTCTAGGCATGCCCCTAAGCAATACAATAAAGAAAAAAAATCATCAAACACTCAAAAAGCAAACAAGATTATGATATAATAGTAACATATAAAGATCTTTATCCATTGTGTTAGTTGGATTTTGTCTCTCACAATTACCTACTAGAAGCTCAAATAACCATCAAGTATATTTCTGATAACATTATGCCACAGACTTGTAAATAAGACTAGTAAATTAAAATGACAGGACGCCAATAGCAGACTGATAGAACACCAAAAAAATCACTCATTTGGATAACTATATGCCATTCAATGGTCTATCATGACAAGAAAGTACCTTCAATCCATTACATAGTTATCCCAATCAATAATAAGTTTCCCAATCTAACCCCCATCAAAGCTGAAGATAGGAAACAACCTGAAAGGTGGTAGAACTGTCCAAGCCATTTGATATCTCATCCATGAGTCTTTTGTTAGGCCAACAATCATCTCCCTTACATGAACCAATTGTGTTATTTAGCGAAACACTAACATATAAACCTTTCTGTAGTGTACTTTTGCTTCTTCTTTATTTTAATATGAAGGTTTGAGGTCCTCAAAACTCCACTTGCCTATATGACCTGACTGAAGATTGTGTCTAATTAAACATTGTTACTAAGTAAAGCACACAAAATGGCTCAGAGGAGATGCATAGGAGACTGTGGGATAACACCATTGGAAGGAGGGATACTAAGTAGACCACATAATATAACCTGCTCATCAAGCACAATAAACATAAAACAATCTCATATAAGCACACACAAAGGAATATAAATTTAACTAAGCACACACAATCTCATAATATAACAGTGCCCTCTCAAGAGGCAGTGTACTGGAATGAAGGTAGAAAGAAATATTATCCATCCTACTGTTATTACCAGCACCCTGCCAAAACAAACATAGTACCAACAACAATACGCTTGTAGGAAACTAAAAGGCACAAACAATATGCATGGTTCACTTGAGTTCTATACTCACAATGGGAAATGATAATCCACCATGGCACAAATATCATTAATACAATAGTTTATCCTTAGACGCAAACAAAATACACAGGCTTTGTCTATCATGTATACACATATTAGATAAGGTTCTACCCCAACTCATGTAGTCCCCTCCCCTCCCCCTTCCCATAAATAGGGTAGCTCCAAACCTCCAAATGAACTTATTTATTATTTTATTCGAAACCTAACCCTTTATTACACTAGCTAGGAGCCTAGGACCAAAATATAACGTGCCTATTTCGATATTAACGCCTCCTTTATTTTTATGTTCACACAAACATAGTACACAGGCTTGGTAGCCAGTAACCCTGGACTTAAGTTGGTGGGAGAAAATCATTGACCATTTTTATTTTCAAAAGACCCCCTTTTTTAAGGCACTAGGAATTAGTAGTGTCAAGCTTTTGATGCATTAGGCACAAGTTTGCATAAACCACTGAAGCTTGGCAGGAAGGTTGCGCATCCTGATACCCACTTTTAGAAGCATGGATATAGCTACATGAATCTTTTACAATATTAAGAAAATAGAAGCAGAAAGCTCTAAACTACAAATGAGAATATATTGCAGATGAACTCTTGTTGTACATTGAGGTAACAAGTAATGTGGATGCTATTAGGAACAAAGGGTTGCTCCCCCCACACTCAGAAAATAGCAGGTTACCCACAAGAGAAGTATGTGATCAGCCATTCAATTCAACCTTTTATTTTGTTAGAACACAACCATTCAACATAATCTATATCGTTGGTTTTCTAAGCTAGCTAGAGCCGACCACAAGCAAAATCTTTAATGTGTGGGTAGCTGCTCCGACTGAGCAGAGAATCCAAACCTGTAGACCGTATTTAGAAATGTAGAATACTGATGCGTACATGAATGTGTATCACATGGATTTTCAGAACCAAATTAGTGAATTACCATCTTATAAAATATAAGAATAACCTTGCAGTGTTTTGACCATATGCAACTACAAAAAATTTGCAAAAAAAGGGGGCTTTGACCACCCCAATAATCCAACCAGGGTTGAGCAACTTTACATTTTACTTAATTGAAAAAATATATATATATTAATAATCAGCAAATCAGTGAGAATCAAAATGGTTCCAACTGCATCACCCCATATGTGTTGTAGATGCATTACCCAAATCAAAGACTTAAAACCCAAGAAAAGTGAACATGCATAGCATAGTAATGATCAAGAGTGTGATAGTAAGTATTTGGAAAAAAAAATAAAAGAATGATAAACACTGATGATGAGTCCAAAACTCTTAACCTTTCAACAACTCTTTAGGATTAAACAGATGTATCTCTTTAAAATCTGTTCTATATTTACTCTGTTGTATAACTATTCACACATGAAAATATTACGCAGTAAATGGTAGTGCTGGCAAGGGAAGGTAGCAGAATGGTAGTGCTGAAAACAACCAAATATCCATCTACAACCTTGTTCAACTCAAGGAACCTGAAGAATAATCAAACTAGAGATGGTAAAGAGAAGCTTACTGTATGAAGCTGTTAAACAATAAATTAATTGCAAACACCTGCGCCCAACATATGCAACTGTAGTGACCTGAAAAACAACAAATATAGATGAGTAAGACCTGAAGAACGTGTACCATGTTCAGATTCAAATTTAGTGCCCCAAAGTTGACCTCGACCAACTAGCAACCAAAAACTTTGACATACAAGATTTTAGACCAATCAATCACCAATTTATCGGGTATTGCATAAATGAGTTTGAAATTTCCATCCAGTGTATTACCATAGCCCATTCACTGCTCTTGATTCCAAAAATTATTGAACAAACTAGAAAATTTCAATAAATGCAAACTACAAAACTGCTATTGATTCCAAAAAATCAACATCTCAATAAATTATTGAATAAACTACAAAATGAAATGCAATCACAGAATACAACTTACCTTCAATCAGAAACCCTAATTTGTGCAAAATGAAGAGGACGAAATAGTGAAGGAGTAGTGAGTAGCAGAGGCAGAGTGAAGTGGAGGCGAAGCGACGAAGTGACAGAGAGCGAGAGAGCTCAGGCGATGCAACAGAGAGCGAGAGAGATCAGGTTATGGCGAGAGAATAGCGAGAGAGATCAGACGAGGCGAGGTGACGGCGAGAGGAGAGTCGAGGTGGGAGAGCTGCGTTTGTGAGGGAGAGGTGCGTTGCGAGGGAGAGTCGCGAGGGAGGAGATGAAAGCCTTGGTCGCGAGGGAGAGGTGCGTCTGTGAGGGAGTTCTTGTGAGGGAGGGAGAGTTGTGAGGGAGAGGGAGAGTCGCGAGGGAGGAGATGAAATCGATTTTGGTTTTGATAGATCAAAAATGCGCGGCCAAATTTTTTGATCTCCCGCTCTGTTTCACTGTAATCAAAATGCTATCTTCTCAATTTTACATTGGTTTTGATAGCACAAGTTCAAAAAACGTTATGGACTTGTGCTATTGTTAATCACTTGTGTTGTAGTGGATGCAGTGACAACACAGCCGCTGCAACTTTTGCCGCAGGGTTGAAGAGAGGGACCTTATTCAAGGCCCTCAACTTGGAACCTCCAAAAAGCATGGCGGTCCTGATGAAAATAGCTCAAAAACATATTTCTCTCGAAGAAATGAAAGCCGAGGAGAAATAATGAGCAAGAAAGGGAGAACTATTCGAGGAAATGAGAGAGAAAAGACGAAAGAAGGCGAGATAGCGGATCGCGGGAGGACATCAGTCATTTAAAAAACATCGGAGCGACAGACGCGTAGAGTCCAACCAGCAGAAATCTTAGAAATCGCGATCGGCACAACCCAATCATGAGCGAATAACCAACGTAATGAGGAAAGAGTATAAACCATACATAGCCCAAAAAATAAGCTGAACTGACATCTTAAAACACATATCAAACTGAGAGAATGTCAACTTGCCAACCAGGATGAAAGGAGACCCGAAAAGACAAGACAAAAGCAAATACTGTTATTTCCACAAGGATCACGAACATGATACCGAAGACTGCTACAAGTTGAAAGAAGAAATCGAGCATTGGATCCAAAAATGGACGACTGGACGAGTTTATTGACGTACCAAACAAACAGTTCAAAGGTAAAGAAAAGACGGACGTAACAGCTACGGGATCAAAGGAACGGTCCAAGGAATTGTTATATGCTCTATACTACATCCACACTAGGAAAAAAGCACCTCCCACCCGAGCTAACCTATATCGAAGTTAAAAGATCAACGCTCTGAAGACCCTAGCAGCGGATCAAATTAGGCCAAAGTCGCTTATAAAGGAACTAACGGCGACAAACTCTATCAGGGCCTAACAAACATTGCCAAACGGGAGCAATAATGACCCAAACAAATAAGGTCATAAATTAAAGGGAATAGCAAAGGCATGAACGCCAACGTGAGGATAGACACTAGCGACGCAGGAATAAAAGAAGAAATATTCCATAGTGTAACGAAGCCACTCCAGGAGAACGACTACTAAAAATGGTCAAAGAATTAACAAAGTTTCATTTTCGAAATCGACAGCTCACAAAAGCGAACAGCTTCATAGGAAAGCTATACGAAACAATCGGCGCAAAAAGCCCAAAAGGAATCAGGACGCAAGTCGAGTATTCACAGTAAACTTCTGGTCTGATCAACCAAAAAATTAACAATTTGACGAATGAGTCAACTATGTGAAATAATTTCGAGTCGACTAGAGTGTCGCACAAAGAGAAGTAAGGTTTGCACACCCGTGTCAAACTAAACACATAAATTTCAAATCGACCGAGATGTCGAGTTAAGAAGTAAAAGTTGGATGAAATAAATAAAATGACTTCGAGTCGACTAGAGTGTCGCATAAAATGAAGTAAGAGTTGGACACCCGAGTCAAACTAAACACAAAAACTTCTAATCGACCGAGATGTTGAGTTAACGAAGTTAAAGTTGGACAAAAGAGTCAACTAAATGAAATAACTTTGACTTCTCTAGAGTGTTGCACAAAACGAAGTAAGAGTTGGACACCCGAGTCAAACTAAACACGGAAACTTTGAATCAATCGAGACATTGAGTTGACGAATTAAATGTTGAAAGAACAAGTCAACTAGGTAAAGTGACTTCGGGACAACTAGAGTGTTACATCAATGAAACAGATCGAACAAACGAGTCAATTAAGCAAAATAACTTCGTGTCACGATGAGTTAGCAAAGTAAAAGATCGAGTGGATAATTTAACAAAGTAGAAGATAAACAAACAAAACAACTTTTCACAAAAATTAAGAGACGACAAACACAAGATCAAGACATGCGTACTGAAGCATATGAAAATTAAAATAACCAAAAGGTTGTTATAGACATATATGTGAAACATCAAATACAAATTATCACGACAACGATAGATGAAAAAAGTCGATAAAGGAACTAATTCCTGTCATTCAAAATCTGTTCGATTACATTCAAAAGTAGCAATGAAAGACTAAAGGGAAAGATCTATAATGTTCTCAATAATAGCACCTACAGGAGCCGGATCACCAACGAGGACTCCTTCTTTAGCGGCACCTTCCATGTCCTCCAAAGTTTGATAAACCAAATGACAATATTGGGACAAATTGACACCAACCCCCTTGATATAATCCAAAAGCTCAGTCCGACCATCAACGTGTTGCAAGTCTACCACCTCCATAACACGGAGTCTATCCTTAACAGAAGCAAGCTCACTTCTTACCGCGATGGGTTGGCCCTCGGCAATAGTGAGCATCACAGAAGAGTCAGCCTTGGCCTCGCCAAGCGAGTATAACAATTGATCCACCCTTTTCTCAACAATATCGCGATTGTTAAAGTGTTCTATCATGGCTCGTGCAGCCTCATCATGAAGCGCCTTCTCAAATGAAAGTTGTTTCTCCACACCATGCAAACATATGCGGATGCCTTCTAGGTCAACTCTCAGGGATTCAAGTGCAACCACTGATCGATCTCGCTCACCCTCCACCTCGGCCAATGATGCCTGGGCAACCTCAACCGCCTTGGTTTGTTCAGAGCATAACACTTTTAACACATCATACTGGTAAAAAAATGGGAGAATACCAGTAGTAGCACAAAAAATTTTCTCTCCAAAGAAACGATAAGATTGTGATTGACCTGATGACTCAAGCCCATTATTCCTGCATAGGCAAGATGAGTCATCTCATCCATTATAAGCCTGACACCATCTTCAAGATGAAGGTTTGTGTTGTGGGTTCAACATGGACACCGAGGACCTCTCCACCTATCGTCTGTGCCATTCATTTATCAACTTACGTGTGCAATCCTGCACTCAAAGACGAGAGAACCAGCAAAATTTCCCTTCCGATTTAACCTGAATCTCCTCAGGAGTAAATTTTTTCCAACATACTCGCAAATGAAGAACGCAAAGATCAGGTAGTATAGAGGAACCACCACCACCCATGGCTGAAAAAAATGAAGGAACGACAGAAGAACCTCCATCACCTTCTCGTTGTTTAGCAGAAACAAAACGAATAATAGCATAAAAATTCAAGTAAGCTGTGAAAGGAGGAACCTCCATCCTCATCGAAGCACTTGACGACATCAAAGCCACCATAAGCACAGATAAACTTCTTTTCACCATCGTCTAGAGGACGGACAATATCTTTCTCACTCTTCTTTAGAGCCAGCTTCATCTTTTCTGCCTCCTGCAGAGAGCAGCGGTCTTCCCTCGAAGGATCTCTATCAGCATAATCTGAATAAAGGGAGGTGCGACGCACAGAGTCAACAAGCCATTTCTTCTTCGGCACGTGGTCGGAATACATGAACAACCGTTTCGATGGACTAACATGCCTCACTTCTTTTCTCTTTCTAGGAGGACCAGTAACATCACAGACATGAGAATTGAGATCCGTAACATCATAGCTTACTTTCCGATCAATGACCACGTCATCACTGGCAGTGTGGGCAACAATCTCCGTAACCTGCCTCTCGGTCAATGAAGCCCTTTCATCATTCATGATGTATAGACCACTGCGCCTCACCTTATCATCAGTAAGGTAGGAGTCTAATGGAACTACCAAAATCTCCTGGAAGCGCTCACTGATAATCTGCTCCTCAACAGTCAATTTCATATTTCGATGCTTAATAGAAACTTGGAAAAATCTTACTATCGAAAGACCTCACAAATTGAAATAGCCAGAGCCGACAGAAGCATAAAACCAATCCCTCGACTAGCCCGTGATGTCACCATTAAGGTTACCAAAACACGCAGGAGAATACAAAAAAAGGTACGGTTGGGCCTCACGTTGAACCCCATCGAAGAGTGCAAGATTCGAGGGGTTAAAGAGATACCAGAAAGAATGTTCCTAACATACATGGAAACCATAACTCTCCAATCATTCAGGCCCATTTGAGCCGGAGGAATACCTAAGAAGTCTAGCTATGACTAGAACAACTCCGAAACTTGAAACCGAAGGCTGACGTAGAACATGCGAGGATAAAGTGCAATATATCCTTTCCTCGGGCGATAAGAACTATTTCAAAGTCGTTAGGCAAAACATAGTTGGAACAAACACTATCCAGGGTAGCTTGAAAGGCTTTGTTTGGGGGGAAATGAGTTTCACAAGTAGAAAGTTGATCACCAACCAACATGTCACCAGCAGACATCGTAAACAGGGAAGAATGAATGAGGAAAAAGAGACAACAGAGGAGAAGAAATAACACTAACAATAAAGATGGCATAAAAAAAGATAAAAGTAGCACCAACACCTTTTAAACAACTGGGAAACGAAGAGAGCGCTAATGGAACGACATACGGGACATAATGGCGCACTAAAAATGTGTGCGAAATTGAACAGACAACAAAATAACCGAGATGATCAGGCAACTAAAAGTTATTAAACATCAAGTTCAATGCAAAAGTGTAATCAAAATACCAACCGTCACACAGTTAATATATACATAAACATACCCACTAACCAAGGGGAAGTAGCTGATGATACATCAAAATAGACTGATCATCATGGTTGTACACGTGGCATAGAGACCCATCACGAGGATACAACGAATAACCAATCAGGCAAACTCATGAAGCCCAATAGGAATAAAGCCAATTACATAAGCCCGGACGAGGCCCACCAATAAGGAAAACAAGCAGGATCTAAATCCAGGCCCAACACGAGTTCCCTCATAAAGAAGAGGAACGTTGCACCAAAAAGATCCGTGGAGGGAGTTACACCTCCCCGAACGTATCTCCATGAAGGAGAAGAATGTTACAAAAAACATCTCCTTCCGTTGCACCTTATATGCGTAAGTCAAGCAGAGAGTTAACCATGACCATTATAAAAGGTAAAGGGAACATTTGGCAAATGTATGTAATTTTAACTGAGTTTTGTCCTGATTTACACCATTCTTCCAATAGAGTTACTGACTTAAGCATCGGAGTACCTTAACAAGCTAGTTTAGTTTTAAATAAGGTTAAACAACCACTGTTAGAGCTTCTCCAATGGTAAAAGTCAAAAAGGATGATCAACCATCCTCATTTTAACCAAAAGCTAAATTTAGGGGCCATTTATTTCTTCATCACTCCAATCACATCCTCTATTTTAACTTTTTCATCATTATTTAAATATATCTTCCACTTTTTCATCTCTTAATCATTTTGTTTTGATTTTTTTTATTTGGAAAATTTCAGGTTTGGAATATTTTAATGATATTTCAAATTTTAGGGGATGGTTGGTTGCCCTTAAATGTAGGAGAATGTTGAATGTGGAATGGTTTAGGAATACATTGGAGCATGCAATTTCTCACATTAGATCCCTAAAAATAGTTTTTTGGCTATTTTAGGAGACCCATTGGAGATACTCTTATAAAATTAGCTATGAATGGATTGAAATTCCGAGAGAGAGTATTTAGGATTTTATTTTATTTATTAATTTTTAATTTACCAGAATTTATTGTTTGGTGCAGTTGATTTAGTTGTTAATTTAGATTCGTCATTTGGTATCAGTGCGAATCAAGATTCGTTAACTGTGTTTTGTTATAGAAGGAAAAAAAATCCTAAAGAGCAAATGAGAAAACAAAATCCGATTGAAGAACATAAATGGGTTTAAGAAATCACACAAGCAGATATGGTGAAATCATCGGAGCTGTTTAATGCCGCCATTTCCGCGACTCAATTGCTTGCCTACATGCCCAACCCCGTTGGAGACACTACTATCACGCCTCCACCTAAACCGATTAAAATTTTGACACCCACAAGCTACAACCAGCCCCGACCGTATTTGAAATGGTTTAAGAATTCTCTGACTAGCAATCCCATTACCACAGTCATCACCCAAAACGCTATTCAAACAATAAATTTATTAGTTTTCTTAAATTTATTTGTGTAGGCTAAATTGATACCTAAATCAACTACACTAAAATACAAAATAAATAAGAAGAATTCTAAATGCCGAGGAAGCCAGCGAGGGAGAGAGGGAAGGAGGGGACCATCCATCCCCTCGGGATGTGTGCATGAAAATTGATGGTGCACATCCCGAGGGAGATGGGCGGTCCCCTCTCTCCCTCCCTCGCTGATTTCCTCGCTTGCTTCCTCGCTGTGTAGAACAGGTCAATAAATAAACTGCAGTAGACAAGGTGGATGGTTGTGTTGCTATATGGACAGCTTGGATCTGGTTGTAAAGAGCTTAAACCAATTCAAACCTAGTTGTGGGTATCCAAAGATCTAAATCAACTAAGATTTGACTTGGTTTGGATGGGGCATGCAATGTCGGTGGCTCTGGTGGCATCATTAACATAGGCAGTAGGGGTGGGCATGGGATGAGATATACTCATCCCTATTCCATCCCGTTCATACGGGATCGGGAAGGGATCAGCGTGCTGCCTGTGACTGCTACGAAGATTATCATCATATAAGAGCGTGAAAAATAACTTTCTTATAATTAGATATAGATGTGGAATGCAAATATAAGGGTAGCCACTAAATCCCCTAACAATGAAGTCGAGTGGGCTGACTTTTAGAGAATGACATGATAAATGGGACCCACTAAGAGTATTGCGTCGCTGTGATGGCCTCCCAACTGATTTTACAATTTCATTATTGTGGGAAACAAAATTCATGGTTCCTTGACAAAATGACATTTCATCTTTTGTTAGGGAAGAAATATAGACCTATTGGTGATGCTCTAACATATTCATAATGGTTTACCATCAATACATATGTTGTAATTAAAAAAAATTATTTTTACAGCTCGGGGCATCTCAAATTCTTGGCTCCGCCCCTGAATGTTCCCCTCTGAATATGTATTACTCAGTTAATTGTTGTTTTTCATTTTCACTTGGGTATTATCAATATTTGGAAGTTAAATAATTGGAGCCACTTTTATTGGGAATCCAAGCAACAGTCTGCTATCTTTCTCTTGCTTAATGAATATTTATTTCTTGAAGTAACATTTCTGTTACCACTGCAAACACCATGAGTTTCTGCCAGTCATCTGTAAGTTTATATGAATAAAAATAAATAAATAAAAATATTAATAATAAATATTAAAAATTAGCTCGGGACGGGATTAGCAGGATTGAAAATCTTCATCCCATCACATCCCATTCTAAATCGGGACGGGACGGGATCGGGATGAAATTATTCAATCCCATTAAGATCTGGAAAAATCGGGACGTGACAAGATCGGAATCGCGGGATGGGATGCCCACCCCTAATAGGTAGGCAATTGAGCAACGATGATGGTGGAGTTGGACGGTTGTGACGATTTCAACAAATCTGGTACTTTGATTTGTTGTACCCTTTTATGTAAGACAATGACTACTCTACACCACCATATATACTGTCTTATACCACCATTCAATTTATTTTTCTTACTTACCCACACCACCAAAATAATTTGGAAAACCAAAACGCCCAAAATCGTAAAACCCCAAACGCAAATGCAAACCCCTGATCTCCTAGCCGTGTCTCGTCAAAAGCTCGGGCGAGCAAACTCCTATTCCTCGCAGCTTCCTCGTCCTCCTTGTTCTCCCCTATCTCTCCCTCATCGGTTGCATTCCCCTATCTCTTCCTCCTCGCAGCGTCCTATCCAAGGTTGCATCATGAACGGCTTCCACTTCTCTGTCTCTGATGAATTTGGTTTCTCCTAGTCCTCAAGTTAGTTTGGAGAAACTTAGATTGATTTTGTTAGATGGAAATGAATGGGTTTAGTGAAGTTGATGATGTTAGAATTGAAGATTTTAAGGGTGAACATGAGGGTAAAGAAGATGATTAATTTAAAGAGCAAGAACAATCAATTCCAATTGAGGTAACACTGTCAATTTGAATCCCATTTTAATTTTATTTTACAAGATAATTGTTTGATGCATTGGTGCGTAGGCATTTCTCATGAATGTAATAAATATGGACATGCCTATAAACGATGTTGAGAACCCAGAGACGAACCACGTAGAGGTAACCATAATTTCATTATTAAGTAAATTAAAAATGTAATTTAATATATGAAACTAATTATAAAATGAATCATTATGTAGAATCATGATGATAATGTTGATGGAAAGTTACTTGATGATGGAAGTGGTGACATTAACAGTGAATAAATATTAATGGAAGTTGTACTCGATGATGGTGACTTATTTGTTACGGACGAGGTAAGATAATTTGTGTATTTTCGTTTTCACCAGTTTTCATGCGATGTTGTTATAAATATGTTGTTATTAACAAGTTTTATATATTTTTAGGTATTCTCATCAAGGTCTGCATTGATAGCTTGGTGACATTAGCTTAGGTATTATCCTCAAGCAAAATCACTTGTTGGTCATTCGTTTGCTGATAAATTGAATGAAAATGAGATGATATATGTGCATAATATGGCAAAATCGGGTGTTTTCCACAAATGATACTTATGGATTGCACATATAAAACGAATCGCTATAAGAAGTCGTTGTTTAAGATTGTTGATGTGACGTTGACTGGAAAGACCTTCAATGTTGCATTTTGTTTTATGTGTTTTGAGAAGGAATAGTCATATGCTTGGGCATTGGAAAAATTTGTAGGAATTTTCGAGCCAAACTACTTGCCAAGTGTGTTTGTCTTTGATAGATAATTGGGTTTGATCAAGGCAACTGGGCGAGTTTTTCTCAAGGCAAGTAGATTATTATGCACATATATGACACATAAACACAAATGTTGAGAAGAATTGTAAAAAACACTTTGAGGATAATGACGAGTGGTATGAGTTTATAGATTCTTTTTCAGATTTGTATAGATCAAGCATAGAGGAGAAATGGAAGAAGGCTATAGTTGACTTTGATAGAAAATGGGTATCACACCTGAAGTGATTGGTATATATAAAAATGGTTTAGTATCTACAGAAGATGTACTGTGACGACCTCCTCCCTCATTGTACCGATATTGTCCGCTTTGGGCTACCATCCGGCCTCACGGCTTTAAAATGCCTCAATACAATGAGGAGCTGACCCCGCACATATAAGAATCATTCTCCTCCCCTACCCAGGCGATATGGGATTATGATTCCCCTTGTAGCTCGTCCAACCTCTCTCGGCCTATTAGGCCTGTTGGGCTCCAATTCTCACCCTCACCCTCACCTTAGGTTCGCCCACTTAGGGTCTCACAATCCACCCCCCTTAAGGCCCAACGTCCTCGTTGGCCACACAGACACAACGTCCACGTTGCCCGAGGGCCCACCTCCACGTGGCATACTTTCGGCTGGGTCAGGCTCTGATACCAAACTGTAACGACCTGATCCGCACAGTAAGATATTGTTCGCTTTGGGCCCAACCGGCCCGCACGGCTTTAAAAGGCCTCTTACTATGGGGATCCAACCTCGCACATATATAGCACATCACCATCCAACACCTAGGTGATGTGGGACTATGATCTCCCCTTGGTAGCTAGTCCAACCCCTCTTGGGATCCACAGGCCTATTAGGCTCCAACCCTCACGCTTACCTCAGGTCCGCCCACTTAGGGTCTCACATGTACTTTGTCAGTGCATGGACCGATACATTTATGCGTTTTGGCCAACGAACAATCGGTCGCATTGAAGGGGCACACTCAAAGTTAAAGAACTCGGTTGAAAATTCACAATGGAGACAAAAATGCATGATATGATCCAAAGTTTGCCAAATAAAAGGCCTCTTACTATGAGCATGTATTAAGATTATTTGGCAAACTTCATGGGTCGATGGCGTACAAAGCTTTTGATTTTATTTTATTAGAAATTGGGAGGTGTGAAAATGTGAGCAATGACCCTGTTAAGTGTGGATGTGTGATTCGAACCACTCAAGGATTACCTTGTGCTCATGAAATTACAAGGTATCTAACTCTCATCGGAGAACTTCCATTAGGCACCATAGACAAGTATTGGCTTCAACTTGGCACAACACCTATTCGTGAATGTGGGGATGTGATTATAGACCCAGTAGTTGATGCCCTTATGCAGAGTTTTAATGAATCAACTCTTGATTAGAAGTTGGTGTTGAAGAGGAAGCTTCTAGAGTTGAGTTGTCGAGGTTCAACTATAATCATTGAACCATCTGCACCTGCGGCTTGCAAGGGGAAACCTAAAAAGAAAAAATTGTCTAAGCACGAGAAGTCAACAAAAGTGCACCCGTTGGGGGCACGAATATGCCATGACTCAAGAGAAACTAAAAGGCAAAATTAAGAAGTTGTCTAACAAAAGGCAACGACTACCTCGTACCACCACTGAATTAATTAATTAATTAATTTTTTTATTTTTTATTTTTTATTTTTTTATTTTTTTATTTTTTTATTTTTTTATTTGTCACACCACCTATATAAACAAAAACCATCCATTTTTTTCCCTCGCCATTAAAATTGACAATCGTTCTTCCCTACCCCCATTCGAAATCTTCTCTTCCAAATCTCTTCAAAATCTCCTCTTCTAAATCTCTTCAAAATCTCTCACCACACTCAAATCGCTTGCAAAACTCCTCCCTCTCCCTCGAAAACTCTCAAAATCCCTTCAAATTCGAAACCATTAAACCCAAACTCAATAAATATGCATAACTTAACATAACAGAGAAACTCAAACTCAAAACAAAACAAAAAATGCAAAACAGTGTAACTTTCGACTTATTTAAACCTTCAATTGAGACCGATTCTCAAGCTCATCAAACACACAAAAATTGTAGTACTATGCATTATCTAATAAATACAACTTAAATCACTTGAAAATGTTTTGAATTGAGAACGTGATGATTATTTTACTAAAGTCGTGCAAATCTGTCAGAAAAATGAAAACGGGATAGTATTCCTGACTTTCGGTCAACTTATGTGCTCAATCGAGATCGACTCTTAAATGGATCAAAACACAAAACTTGTAGTACTCTCAGTTATCCAATAAACACAACTTGAATCACTTGAAAATGTTTTGAAATGAGCAAGTTATGGTAATTTTACTAAAGTCGTGCAGAACAGAAAAATAATATTCTGTTCGCAAAGCGCACTGCGAGGTATCTGGGATACCTCGCTTTGCACAATGCGAACAGGAAAAAAAATTTCTAGTGATTCAAGTAAAAATTTCAAGTGATTCAAGAAATTGTTTTCCTGTTCTACGCGACTTTAGAAAAATGACCATAACTTTATCATTTCAAAAAAAATTTCAAGTGATTTAAGTTGTGTTTATTAGATGACTGAGAGTACTACAACCTTTGTGTTTAATCAACTTAAGAATCAGTCTCAATCGAGCACATAAGTTGGCCGAAAGTCAGGAACACTATCCAATTTTTATTTTTCGGACAGATTTGCGCGACTTTAGTAAAATGATCATAACTTGATCATTTCAAAACATTTTCAAGTGATTCAAGTTGTGTTTATTATTTAACTCATAGTAGTACAACTTTAGTGTTTTGATGAGCTTGAGAATCAGTCTCAATTGGGGTTTAAATTTGTTTGAAAGTTACCTTATTTTTCATTTTGAGTTTGGGTTTGTCTGTTATGTTAAGTTATGCATATTTATTGAGTTTTGGTTTAAGGGTTTCAACTTTAAGGGGATTTTGAGAGTTTTCGAGGGAGAGTGAGGAGATTTGCAAGAGATTTGAAACAAATTTTGAATAGATATGCAGGAAATTTCGAATAGGGGAGAGAGGAACCATTGTCGATTTGAATGGTGAGGGGGAAAAATGAATGGTTTTTGTTTATACAGGTGGTGTGAGAAAGTATGGTGGTGTGAGAAATAAAGTAGGTGATGTGAGAAAGTAGAATGGTGTGAGGGAGAGGAAATGGTGGTGCAAGGTAGTCGTTGTCATAACAAAAAGGAGAAGCCAAAAAAATCGTAACACTAAATTAATGAGTTAAATCCGTATTGGATACAAGATTATATTGACAATCTTGAGAATGTTTTAAGCAATGAAAATTGTGGATTTTATGCATTGCCAAATTCCTACTTTACGACATCGAAAATGGTTGGATATAGGTACAGAAAGACCTCCTAATGGAGCTTGAGACTAATGATGAGTTGTGGGTTGGAATGTGACATGATTCAGGGGTCAAGGTTGTCAAGGATGCTTTGCTAATTCCAGAAGTTCAGGTGCGGATAAATAAGAAAAATTGGTCGATGAACCTCGATATATTAGAGCTCACAGCGAACCGTTACCAGTGTGTCTTTGTTTGTTATGAGATCCAAAACACTACATGTTTTCCATATCTTTATCCATCGTAATAGTTTCACGACATACCAGTATGTTTCATGGCACACTTTGCACTAAGTAGTCCCTATGTCTTTCTTCATATGCAACCCAAACCACCATTGCCTCTAACATACCAACTTGGTCGTCTTGCATATTTCCTGAAAAAAGTTCATTCGATGCCCATCTCAGGAATGGTCACATGATGGTGAAGAAGTTTAATGAGAAGAATGTCAAAATGCTGGTCGTAACCATATTTGATTGATGCACATATTATTTTTTGCTTGTAAATATTGGGATGAGAAAATGTAAATGACAATTATAATTTTTTGGTGATATAGGAACCATCCTTTTGTTAGAAAAGTCATCGTTTTTGTATTACGAATGACTTTTATGGTTCATTTAATGTTAATATAAATGTTTAATATTGACTCTATTTAGTTAGAATGTATGTTTCTGTTTGACGAAGATTTTACTTCAAAAAACTTTTCAACAAATTTTTTTAAAACAAATGAAAGGTGAAACTTAAAAAAAAAAATCAGCAAAAAATGTATTGTTCGCCTAGAACAATGTGAGATTTTGAGAAACCCTCACATTGATCCAGGCAAGGTTTGGAAAAACCTCAACTTCGCATTATCTAGATGAGGGTTTTGCAAAACCTCGCATTGTTCAAGGCGAATAGTAAAAAATTTCCTTGAAATATTTACAGGACAGAGCTTTAAAAACCTCACCTTTGCATTGCTCCAAGCGAGCTTTTGCCAAACCCTCGCCGAGAATGATGCGAGGTTTTGCCAAAGCCTCACCGAGAATGATGCGAGGTCTTGCCAAAGCCTCACCTTGATCAATGCGAGGGTTTGGCAAAACCTCACATTGTTCCTTGCGAACAATACATTTTATTCCCTCAAAATTTACAAGATAGAGCATAAAAAACTCACCTTTGCATTGCTCTAAGCGAGCTTTTGCCAAACCTTCACCTGGAATAATACGAGGTTTTGCCAAAGCCTCACCTGGATCAATGCTATGAAATGGCAAAACCTCGCATTGTTCCAAGAGAATAGTAAAAAAATTTGGGTGATTTCTGAATTTTTTTTCTAAACCTTACATTTGTTTTTAAAAAAATTGCTGATAACTAAGAGGTCTTGAATATAGCACGCAATCTAGACCTCTAACTAAATAGCAAATACAATCCTTCATTAAACATTATCATATCAGAATTGAAAAAGGAAACAGAACAAAAACTCAATTATCATAACTGATCCACTTTGATATTCAAAAGGCACTCATTACTACATTAAACTTGTTCATAGTAAAGTTTGAACATTGCTCTATTTGAATATCTCAAAATGACATAAAACCAGAAAATGTGAAGTATCAATAACCACCGATTTCTCCACTCACTTAGCCACCAAACATTCCTATCTTTGTTCATGACTTGATTTGCTTCAATGCTCACTTCTTCCACCACCAATTTCACCACTATCAACACTCAGGCGTTCGACAGGTTCTTCTCCTCTTGTTCCAAGGTAACAAGCATAGACATTTATTCTAGCAAACCCCGTACTCTATTTTGCCTTAAGAGTAACAAAACTCTGTCAACATTCCCCTATTCTTTAATAGAGTGTTGAGCATCTTATGAGCCTAAACAACCGCAATATTCAGCAGGGAAACATTTGATGTTAGTACAAATCATGTAAAATTTAGATATTTCATAAGTGTAAAATGTTTATAATTACCCATTTGTTCAAAAAAAGCATATGTCTTCTTAGGGGATGAATTCTCCTATTGTTTGGTGGTTGTACAAAAGGTGACTAATGACGTGAAACCACTCCAAGTAATCCTCGCTGCAATCCCATGGGTGCTTCACGAGTGCACCTTGGTGGTTAGTAGACACGAGATAATACTCCCAAGTTTCAGCAAACAAATACA
Source organism: Berberis thunbergii (assembly GCA_003290165.1). Taxonomy (NCBI): domain Eukaryota; kingdom Viridiplantae; phylum Streptophyta; class Magnoliopsida; order Ranunculales; family Berberidaceae; genus Berberis; species Berberis thunbergii. Next base: position 120,626 of record QNQO01001396.1, on the reverse strand, counting down.
ATACCCTGTACTTCACGGAATAGTTTTTGCCAGATCGACTTTTATTTTTGATTTTGGCTCGAATTGGGAGATTTGGGATGACTTGTACATTTTCCATTTGTCTCATAATTATCGCATGATAGGATTCTTCTATGTCGAGGCATAACAAACATACTGTGAACCATGTGATGCTAAGAACGAAAATGTTTCTCTTGGACTCCATGTAAGGGTCCCAAATTACCTGCGAATTATAAAAATTATAACTTATCAATAAATGACACATTATACAATAAATTTTATTGAACTTAATGATGCATATTTACTTCTTCAGGAGACATGTCATCGAGATGCTTTCTAAGAATGATGATTTGTTCGTCCAAAATCCCTATAATTTGTGGGGGTTCTCATTTAGCCATGGTGGGGATACTATCATTCCATTTCAGACTTGCATTACCCCATAGTCTGAAGTGATAATATATTCATGCTTATAAACGAAAACAACATAAATAAATATTAATAAATTTTTATATATTATAAGGATAATTAACAAAATATAAATTTCTAAACATACCTCCAAAAGAGGCAAATATCCTTAAATTTGTTTCATACCCTCTCTGCTAGCACAACCCAATTGATGAAACAAGAATGCCAAAGCCCATGCAACCCATGCATAGTTTTGAACATCGTCCACCTTCATAAGCATCTTCAAATATTCAATCTGAACCTTTATTCCAGTTTTATCGGCAAATATAGTCATACCCAGAAGAAATAACAAGGAACCTCTACACACTTGTTGTTTCTTTTGAAGAGAATTAGTTTTCGTAGTTTTTCTACAACAAATGAACTGAATAAACTTCATTTTCACAAATCTTCCATTCTTCTTGACATGCTTCTTTATTCTCAATGCCCAAACCCTTCACCAATAATGTAACACATTCATCTGTCTTTATTTTCACTTACGTTCTTACCGACTTACAAACAATCAGTAAATGAGTTATACGGCAGACGTCGTCCAGGGTGATGGTCATCACTCCAACAAGTAGGTGAAATGTATTGGTCTCAGGTTGCCAACACTCCACGGAAGCACAAATGGTCACCTTATTAAGACGATTCTTACAATAATGAATCAAGGATACAGACCATTATTAAAGATCATTTTCTTTACTTCTTTAGGCTCATGTTTCAACTTCCAATCTAATAAGTTCATATATTGATGCCGACATCGTAATGTGTCTCGTTCCTAATTACAAGAAACGTATACATTAAGTAATTTAATGTCCAAATATATATATCAGTGTTCTAAAAATCGGCCTAGGCGGCCGCCTAGAAGGTGGAAAACCGCCCAGATTAATGGCTGGGCGGGCAGTCTGGGCGGTTTTGGGCAGTCTGGGAGGGCGGGATTTAGGTGGGGTCTAGGCGGCCTAGGCGGGGTCTAGGCGGTCTGGGCAATTTTTATTTATTTATTTATTTTAATTTTTTTTTAATAAGGCTGGTTGTGTTCTTATTTTATTTTCTTTCCTATTTTTTAGAAATAAACTATTTAATTATTTTTTATTCAGTATATGTCTAAATGTAGCAAATGATGATTACTTAATGGAATTCTCAAAGGATCTGCTGGTACCAATTTTACTAATGTAGATTTTATCAAACATAACTGAGCTTATTCATGCAATTTGAAGATAAATAAAAGAGTACACAAATTCAAATTTATATAAAGTACCCATCATGACCAACTTCAGTCATTTGAGTTTTAATAAATTTTGTTCACGATTGTTAATTTTTCATGTTTTTAAATTTTGCATATGTATATTGGCATTAAATTGGATGTAATTGATAAGGTATTATGCTCAACTTTTGTAAATTAATAAAGTAATAATACAAAACCTAAGACCGCCTAGGCCCCTGGGCGCTAGGCACCTGCTCGTCGCTCGCCCAGCGCCTAGCGATTTTTAGAACACTGATATATATATAACACGTTTATATGATTTGAACAATTAAAAATAGTTACTTACCTGCTCACCATCCCAAATGGCACGATAAATATGTCGATGGTAATCTTCTAATGTGGAACAATCCTTGAGACCAATGGGATAAGAAATTCTACCATATCCTTCATCTTGACCCTCTTCTACCACAATTTCTTCATCATCCACATGCACATTGTCACCCTTCTCTAACTCCTCATCTTCATGTCCAACACCTTCACCAATCTCACATGCTTGCCCTTATTATTGGGCTTGACTTTGCCATACAATTACTAGTCTAGCTACTTCTGCAATATTTATTTGAGTCCCAATTTCATCATTTCTCATCTTCTTCTTCACTTCTTTCTTCCATTTTTTTGTTTTTGTTATTTAGCCTGTGTTTTGCCCTTTTCTGCACTCGCCTTTCGGTGAGACACCCTCATGGGTCGTCCTTGACCTCTATCACCTCGATCATCCCCACCACCATCACCAACGCAACAGAAGACATAATAAACCTTCAAATAAAAGGAAAAAAAATTACATTAAAACAAATATTTCAAGTCAATTTGTTTATACAATAAAATCTACTAATTTTTAACAAAAACTTTAGCCAATGTGAGGCTCACCACGATTTTTAACAAAATATATTAATCTACTAATAAAATCGATTTTGGATAGAAAAGTTTCGATACATGTTCTATACTACATGTTCATACATTCAGGTTGATTATCAAATTATTCAATGCGAGGGTTACCACGATTTTGGTTTCAATTTTGGATAAAAAATGCAAAGGGAATACTTACCCTCGCATCCCATTCAAATTTGGGTTCGATTTGAGTTCAATTTAGGGTTTCAAGGGTTTGAAATTACTTGTTGGAGAGATCGTATAAACCGTTCTGAACCAAACTTCGCAAACGAACCTAGAGAGAGTAGAGCAGGCGGTGAAGCAATTGAATAAGAGAGATAGTGGAACGACAAGAGAAGGGGGAGAGCAATCGAACTAATCGAATGGGGGAGAAAGTAGAACAGAGAGGGAAGATTCAATTAAGGCAGAGAGGGAAGAATGCAATTTTGAATGGCAGAGAGGGAAGAATGCGATTTCAATTTTGAATGGGGAGAGAGTGAATGCCTGTTGATATTGCCGGTGAGGGAGAGCTGTGGTAGTGTGGGAAATAAAGCAAGTGGTGTGGGAGAATAATGGTGAGACATTATTTATGGTGGTGTGAAATAGTCGTTGAGTTTATGTTATTCAATCAGACTTTCTTTTCTTGTAAAGTTGTTCTTCTATAATAAAACCTAACCCACAAGAGGAACCTACATTAGCTTTGATACCAAATTGTGTACACTAATTTAGTAACTAAATCTACTACACTAAAGCAATAAAGTTTGGTAAATTAAACAATAAAAATTGATAACAAATTTCAAAACAACTTCTAAGGATATACCTTCTCATAGGCTCTCTCGGCCAAAGGCTCTTAGAATTGATAATAAAAAAACATAGTCGTACATTATCTGGTGTCAGAATAACAACCACATCTTTTCCCAAAAATAGGCAAGAAGTGACACAAGTCAAAAGACCCACATAGTGGATATCTGGCATGTGTGATGAGGTGATGCGCTATTCTACTAGTACATAACTTAAAACCTTGTTATTGTAGTTGTAGTAAATAATAACTAGAGTCATTCTAAACCGGGGTTTAGAGGGTTTGTGATGAGTGCATAAAGTGTACTTTTAAACATCGCTTTTTATATGTGTAATTGTTCGGTTATCTGGTTAATTTAAGTAATTTATAATAATTTTCTACTTAGCTACATGATGTGTATTTAGATATTTGACATGTATTTTAATGATATGCTAAGGAAAAAAATGAACTAATATCACGTGCAAGGCCAGGTCATTAAAAATGAAAGCCTAGTCAAAGATGGAAGCTCAATTTTACAAGGATTTTTAGATCAAAACCCATTTGAAAAGAGAAAGAAATTAAAAGGGAAAGACGTACTACTATAAGAAAGGGTTTTGGCTTGAAGAAAATGACTCATTCTTTGTTGCGATTTTGCTCTATCTGATGTAGCATTTGAAGAAAATGAGATGCTCAATTATGCTTGTCACTGACTCTGCTGTTCTGTGTTGCTAAATTTGTTGTTCCTGTTATTCTGTGTTGTTGAATTTTTGTCTATCATAGAGTTAATGTTCAGTGCCGTCGTGCTGTTGTTTTATATCAAAGTGTTGTTGTTGTTGTTGTGCTGATTTGTGTGTTGTTGGTTTGCTGCTGAGATGCTGGAGATTGAATTTTCTTTGGCTGCGAATTCTTTTGGTTGCTTTCAACCAGTTTTGCTATTTCTTTACTCTCCAATGTTTTACTTGAATAACTACTTCTATGAAGCTCAATTGACTAATTTCTGATTTTATTTCATCATTCATATGAATTTGTTTATGTTTTATCACCATATGCATTGTTTTTATGAAGATAGTTATATGGGTAAATTTAGATGACCGAGTATGCTAATGACACACAAAACCAAGTACGATCGGTTATCGGAATTAATCAAAATGAATGACCGAAATAGATATCATGATTTGTGGTTTTGTCGATTTCCATTGATTTATGTGTTTTTAAGGTGCAACTTAGTATATACCATGCTAAATACCTTGAGAATGAATTAGAGTAGATACCTATGCCTAACCAATTTTGAGAGACTAATAGGTATCTGCTGATGATGGTTACCAATGATCTTCGATATGCTTAAATGAACTGCACACTTCGGTGACAGAGAACTCAAGAAGTTGAGCAAGTGATTAACTATATAACTGTGTGCTTGAAGACACTCCTCTCATTCAAGCAATTCTTTTAGATTGGATGGATTTTTATGGTACTATCAAAGCTTTGAGTCGAAGAAAACCCGAGTAGCATGGAGGGAATGTTGAGGGTTTGAGACTAAAGTTCGCTTCACCCGTCTGTAGACCCCGACGACTTGTATAAGAAAAAACGTATGTGTTTATGATTTGAGATTTGGCTTGGAATGGGGAGAAGGATATCAAGTCTGATAGATCCATAGAGATCAACTAAGGAAGTAGTCAAACAACAAAATATAGCAACACGGGTATAATGGTAGTAAAACAACAATAGCAGTCAAGAGTTCAGCTAAGGAAACACTTCAATGAAAGACTTTATGCCCTGAAGTGGAGTAATTTTGTAGCTGGTGAAACCGGCATCGAAGAAGAGTTTCTCCCATTCAAACTCAGTTCTCTCTCATCCTGTACTATGAACCATCATCACCAAATCATAATAGAGGTGTGTTTTATTTGACTCGTATTTCCCTCTATTCTTAGAGTCGTTTACGACAATGTCTACTATCATCAATTTCTCTCCTCCATATTTTGACGGAATCACTTCCTTGCTCCACTTTAGTATCTTCACACATTCCTCATCATTCCAATTGTGCAACACATGTTGCACTCAAAGTCACATAATTAAAAGCCCAACCTTGTTTACCTTTTGAAAGAAAATGCTATATATAAGAGAAAACTAAATAACAATAAGCCCATCAGTTTAGTAGGTAAAAATCTATCTTCTTGAGAAACTGCTCGTGCTTAATATGTACTATGACTAGACAATCTAATATGTTTTGGGTTGGGCTCAGTCCATTATGGTGGACCAGGCCCAAAAAATAATGTAAACAGCTAGGGCTGCCTTGATGCTTATAAATAAAAACAAAAAGAAAGAAAAAAAAATAGACATGCGTGCATTTTGTTTGTGCGGTTGCTAGTGACGGTTGCGTGCGCGTGACTCCATTGAGAAGAAGAAAGAAGGAAAGGAGGAACTGATTGTTGGGGTTTGATTGAAGACTCACATGAGTGTTTTGAATCTGTTTCTTGCCGGATTTTGGTGTCGTTTGTTTCAGTGTACTCTCCATTGATTGGAAAGTTGATTGAAGCGCTTGTGAGGTAACCCTTGTATTGCTCCTTGTATTCCTCGAGCCTTGGACAAAAGGCTTGAGAAGAACAATTGTACTTCTTTTATTGATTAGTGGATTGATCGGATTTACCCCGTGGTTTTTTACCCTTCACCTTGAAGGGTTTTCCATGTATATCTTGATGTCCTTTATTTGCATTGATTGTTTGCTTGCATTGAATATGTATTTGGCTATATTACTTGGTTCTTCCATTGGTAGAATTTCTTTGTAGTTGTTTTCTTGGTTTTTCCCCAACAAAGTGGTATCAGAGCAATTGTTGGGAGATTGTTAGTGTGGAATCGACATGGAGAATAACAACACGCAGATGATTAGCCTTAATGGCTCTAATTATGTGATATGGAAAACAAAGATGGAAGATATTTTATATTGCAAGGATTTGTATGCCCAGATTGAAGGGGTTAACACCAAACCAAAAGATATGTCTGAACTTGAGTGGAAGAAATTAAATAAAAAAGTCATTGGCCATATTAGGCAATGGCTAGATGATACAATATTTCACCATGTGTTCGTTGAGACGTCTGTCCATTCTCTTTGGACTAAACTACAGAATTTGTATGAATGAAAAATCGCTGCGATCAAGTCTTTCTTGATTAGAAAGTTGGCGAATCTAAAATTCAATGAAGGTAATTCTATTGCTGAGCACTTGAATGAGGTGAAAAGTATAGTGAATCGATTGTCAAACATGAAAATATTGTTAGATGATGAAATACAAACATTGTTACTTCTCATCTTGTTACCAAATAGTTGGGAAACGTTGGTGATGTTGTTAGTAATTCGACATCGAATGGAAAACTTACCATGGAGTTGGTTACTAGTAGCTCACTCAATGAAGAAACTAGAAGGAAGTTTGCATGTACTAATCAATCCCAAGCACTTGTAACTGAAAACAGTGGGAGAGATAAAAATACGAAATATCATGGTTATGATAAAAACCGTGATAAGTCAATAGGGAAATCAAGTCAAGTGATACAAGGTTTAAGTGTCATTATTGTAGTAAATCAGGTTACATGAGAATATATTGTTTTCATTACGTAAATGATTTGAAAAGAGTGAAGAAAAATGATAGTACAGATGCTACAACTATTGTTTCAGATGAACCCGTGGTTCTTTTGTGTAGCGAAGGTGAATGTTTGCATATTGCAAATGAATGGAGGGAATGGATTGTTGACACTGGTGCATCTTATCACGCTACTCCAAGGAAAAACTACTTCACTACTTACAGAGCAAGAGACTTTGGCAGTGTGAAGATGGGTAATATTAGTTTTTCCAATATTGTGGGAGTGGGTGATGTGTGTATTAAAACTAATATGGGATGCACTTTTACTTTGAAAGATGTACGCCATGTTCCCGATCTTCGCCTAAATCCGATTTTTGGGCTTGCTTTGGATAAACAAGGATATATGAATTACTTTGGTAATGGTGCTTGGAAGCTTACCAATGGTTCACTTGTTGTGGCAAAAGGCAAGGCGTGTTGCACCTTAATACCTTATACAAGACTCAGGTGAAGCTGTGTAAGGGTTGTTTGAATGCAACTGAAAGTGATACTTCTCTGAACTTGCAGCACAGACGACTTGCACATATGAGGGTATGCAGTTCTTAGCAAAGAAGAAATTGATTCCCTCCTTGAAAAGTACCTCTCCTAATCCCTGTGATCATTGTTTATTTGGTAAACATCATAGAGTTTCATTTCATAGATCATCAAAAGGAAAAATTGGTTTGTTAGATTTGGTTTACACTGATGTTTGTGGTCTCATTAAAGTAGATTTTCTTGGTGGTAGTAGATATTTCTTGACATTTATTGATGATGCATCAAGAAATGTGTGGATTTATTTCATCAGATCTAAAGATCAGGTTTTCCAATGCTTCCAGCAGTTTCATGCCAAGGTTGGAAGAGAAACAAGTAGACTTTTGAAATGTCTCTGCGGTAATAATGGAGGTGAGTATACATCAAAAGAATTTAAAGTTTATTGTGATTAGCATGGTATATTGCATAAGATGACAGTTCCTCGCATTCCACAACATAATGGAGTGGCAGAGAAAATGAATCGCACTATTATAGAAAGGGTCTGATGCATTCTTCACATGGCTAGGTTGCTGAAGGTGTTTTGGGCTGAAACTACTCGAACTACTTGTTACCTCATTAACAAGTCTCTTTCAATTCCTTTGGAGGATTCTATTCCAGAAAGAGTGTGGAGAGGTAAATATATTTCATACACTCATCTGAAAGTGTTTGGGTGTAAAGCGTTTGTTCATGTACCCAAAGAACAAATATCAAAACTTGATGAAAATTCATTTCCATGTATTTTCATTGGCTATGGAAATGAACAGTTTAGCTGCAGATTGTGGGACCCTGAGAATAAGAAGATTGTTAGAAACATACATGTGGTCTTCTATGAAGATCATACCATTGCAGATTTTGAGAAAATTGAGAAGCCCAAGCAGACAGAGAGTGAGGTACCAGATCTTACCCCACTTCCTCCTCCTTCGTTGCATGTTGAAAATGGGGGAGAGATGTCAGATAATATAGTAGGTGACCATATGTCAGAAAATGAAATTGTTAGTGATGATCATGTACAAACGGATGAAACTGAGCAAGAAGGGCAACTCGTTCAACAAGAAATAGTAGAGCCTCGGGTAAGAATGTCTACTAGAGAGCGTCAACCATAAAAAAAAGTACCCCGATTCTGAGTATGCTTTGCTTACAAAAGGAAACGAGCCAAAATTTTTGCAAGAAGTACTAGCTCATAAAGATAAGAATAGTTGGATGAAGGCTATGCAAGATGAGATGAGTTCCTTGCATAAGAATGGTACCTATGAGTTAGTTGAGATTCCAAAAGGTAGAAAACCTTAAAAGAACAAATGGGTGTACAAGCTGAAAAAAGGATAGTAATGGAAAATTTGTGAAACATAAAACTCGGTTAGTGGTGAAAGGCTTTGTGCAAAAAAAGGTGATAGACTTTGATGAAATATTCTCACTAGTTGTGAAAATGACCTTTATTAGAATAGTGTTGAGTCATGCAGCTAGCCTGGATCTTGAGATTGAGCAATTAGATGTTAAAACTATGTTTCTTCATAGAGACTTACATGAAGAAATTTACATGGCACAACCAGAGGGTTTTGAAGTGTGTAGGAAAGAACATATGGTTTGCAAATTGAAGAAAATTCTTTATGGGCTAAAACAAGCTCCAAGATAGTGGTATAAGAAGTTTGACTCATTTATGGTGGGTCATGGGTACAAGAAAACACTTCTAGATCATTGTGTTTATGTCAGATATTTTTCGCTTGGTAGCTTCATTATTCTCTTGATTTATGTATATGATATGCTAATTGTTGGAAAGATGTTGATATGATTGGCAGGTTGAAGAAAGAATTGTTTATGTTTTTTATTTGAAAGATTTGGGGCCAGCTCAACACATTTTGGGAATGAAGATTGTACGTGACAGGAAAACTAAGAAGTTGTGGTTGTCCCAAGAAAAATATGTAGAACATGTACTTGAAAAAATTCACATGAATGATGCTAAGCCCGTGAGCACTCCACTTGCTAATCACTTCAAGTTGAGTGCCAAGTTGTCTCATAGAACTGAGAAAGAAAAAAAAGATGAAAGGTATTCCATATTCCTTTGTTGTAGAGTGTTTGATGTATGCGATGGTTTGTACAAGACCAAATATTGCTCAAGCAGTTGGTGTTATGAGTAGGTATATTGATAATCCAGGAAAAGAATATTGGGATGCAGTTAAATGGATTATGAGGTACTTGAAGGGTACTTCAAAGCTTTGTTTATGTTTTGGTAATTTAGGAGTCGTACTGGAAGGGTTCACAGAAGCAGATATGGCAGGTGATCTTGACAAGAAGAGGTCTACTTCATGTTATGTTTTAACTTTTGCAGGGGGAATTGTATCTTGGCAGTCTAGATTGCAAAAGTGTGTTGCCTTGTCAACGACTGAAATCGAATACATTGCTATTAGTGAAGCAGAGAAAGAAATGTTATGGTTAAAAAGATTACTCAAGGAATTGGGTGTGAATCAGAATAAATATGTTGTGCACTGTGACAGTCAGAGTGCCATAGAGATGAACAAGAATGCCACATGCCATGGGCGTACCAAACATATTAATACTCGTTACCATTGGATACGTGATGTGCTTGAGAAATATTGTTTCCAACTTGAGAAGATTCACACTTGCGAAAATCCTTCCGACATGATGACAAAAGTGGTTCCTAAAGAAAAACATAAGTTCCGTAGAGAGTTCATTGGAATGGCCTAATGCACTTAGGTTATGATAACCCTTTATATGGTCTAGAGGGGGAGATTTGTTGGGTTGGGTCCAGCCCATTAGGGTGGATCGGGTCCTGAAAATGATATAAGTAGCTAGGGCTGCGTGAATGACACGGTTGCAAGTGCGATGGTTGCGTGCACGTGACTTCGTTGAGAGGTAAGAAATAAGAGAAGGTGGTGCTGATTATTGGGGGTTTTGATCGAAGACTCACACGAGTGTTTTGGATTCGTTTCTTGCCGGATTTTGGTGTCGTTTGTTTCGATGTACTCTCCCTTGATTGGGAAGTCGATTGAAGCTCTTGTGAGGTAACCCTCATATTGCTCATTGTATTCCTCAAGCCTTGGGCAAAAGGCTTGAGATGAACATTGTACTTATTTTATTGATTAGTGGATTGATCGGATTTGCCCCGTGGTTTTTTACCCTTCACCTTGAAGAGTTTTCCACGTATATCTTGGTATCCTTCATTCTGCATTGATTGTTTCCTTGCATTGAATATTTGTTTGGTGATATTACTTAGTTTTTCCATTGGTAGAATTTCTTTGTAGTTGCATCCTTGGTTTTTCCCCAACAATATGTAATGCTTCAACGTGTAAATTAGTTATTTGAATAATGAGAAAATCATTTATAAAAATTATTTGACATCCAAAGTAGTTTTAATTTTCTTGATATCACTACTTATGTCATCTTCTATATATGTGATATGGCGTACTTGATAAAACAGGAACTTAATGCTCAATTCAAGTTCAAAGAAGTAGGAAGTGTTAATTTTTATAAATTTGTATAAACACATTTTTTTTCAAGTAGGCTTTTAAAAAAATGGTACATAGGATCCATGAGCAAACTCTTTTGTAGGGGCGGGAAAATAGATTTAAATTTGGTTAACTGACCGAACCGGTTTTAAAATTCGGTTCGGTAATCGAACTGAAATATGAATAGAAAGAAAATAATTTAAACCGAACCGATTATAAACGGTTCGAAATTGGTCTTCAATTTTGAACCGACCGAATAATAACCAAATCGACCGATTAATTAGATATATATATATAAATAAATAATATGTAGGTGTCAATACCTTATTAGCGCAACAAATGCACTGCAGTGCACTCTGTTGCATTGAATCATCCCCTTTTCTCTCAGTTTTCAATTTTGGGCCTGTCAAAAAATTGAGCATGTTTTAGTGAAAGCCTTTCAAGTGCTTGAGCCCGAAATTTCGGCCCAACCTAACCAAACCTATCTGATCCGAAATTCGGTTCAACCGATTTCATCGGTATACAAATACAAAATTCAGTTTCAGTTTAGGTTTTGGGCAAACGAATGAAATCGGTTTGGGGCTCAAAACCGAACCGAACCAACATTCCCCACCCCTACACTTTTGTCCAACTTGTATCTGAACAGTTTCGATCCAGACAAATTTGATACCATACCTCGCCAATCCTAATTGCAAAAATAGGAAAAAAGAAGAAAAAAAAAATGCGAAGTTATGCCCATAAACGGAACGCATACCTTAAAGAAAACAACATTGGCAGATGGAATGGAGTGAAACATGTCCCTACTAGCAAATTCCACATTCTTGCTCCCTTGCAAGCTTCCAGCTACATGTGGTAGATTGTTGGAAATACAATTGCTACAAAATAAACAGGAATAAAGTTACCAAAATTTTTCTTAGGCTGAGTCGCAGACTAGGTCGCTTTCTTTAAGACGTTTTGCGATTCTGTATAAGTTTGTGCAAGCAGTCTATAAGCCCCGTTGTCCCCAGGATAAAACAACCCAGAATCTCTTTTTGTTTTGTTCTATCACATACACTAAATGAAGAACAAAAATCTATCACCCAATCTCTATTGCTCGGAATCACCAAAATAATGGAAATCAATCACAAGAAAGAATTTTTGAAATAGTAAAAGCTAAATGAAAAAAATGGAATTTTGAAAACTATCTGAGACTCTTTTGCCTATTTCCTTTTTAATATCTATAAGCTGAAAACGATAGCCTGTATTTATAGACTAAAAGGGAGAGAAGTTGGATAAAAAACGTGGCCTATTAAATGGAAAACAATTGCACGTCACGAGGGTTGGTGGAGAGAAGACTAGGTCTCCTCTAACTCAGTCTTGTTCTCTAAAGAAAATAAAAGATATTTATATTTATTTTATTTTTTAAATAAAATTTCAGCTAAAAAAATATTTCTCATCTCGACCCGACCCGACTCGGCCATTTACATAAAACTATCATTATTAACTCCTCCAAAGTGAGTTACATAAAGGATGCGAGACTATATTACTTAGAGAGATATTGAAAGCTAAAAAACCCATTTTCCTTTTTTTTTAATTCATACACATGGTCCAACGGATCAAGCACGGTGCATTTCATATCTGGGAAGGCTTCCACAATGGTTCTAGCCGCTGTTCTTATGCCTCCCCCAACATCTACCAATGATCTCAACCCTTCAAACTTCACCTCACACTCTTTCAACACAGCACTCAACACCAAGTGAGCATCACAAACCATAGCCTCATCAAACAATTTTCCAATTTCTTGTTTCTCACCTAAATACTTCCAAAAGCTCATTCCAGACGTTGCCTCGATGGGATGATCAGCTGATCTTCATCACTCCTCTTGAACCATTCACCGATACCAAGGTTTTAGCAAGTCAGGATCTAATACCATTAGCACATTTGGTGACATGCTCATAGGATGACTTTTGAGAAACAGTTTGGATGAAAGTGTGGATACATAACCTTCTTGTTCTTCTTCATTTTCTTCATGTATATTCTTTATGGTAAAAAAGCCAGAATGTACCAACACGCGCATGAGACAATAGACATATATGGTATTTGTCTCAGAGATTCCAAGGGCTTTAACCAATTCAGAGAGAGTGGTCGGACCCTGCTGGTGATGATTGTGGATGATCTCTGGTATGCCTAACTGAACTGCACACTTGAGTGACATGGAGCTTATGTAGTTGAGCATGTGGTTCATTATATGAGCTTGGGCTTGAAGAAGCTCCTCAACTCCATCTCCATTACTCAACTCTCTATCCATGTTAAACTTATGAATCAATTTAACCAGTGTGTATAAGGAATGTGTTATAATGCTCCTTAAATGACATGTTGTTCAGTGGCATAATACCACGTACCGCGATGTTGCTAATGCTCATGTCGAGGCCACGTAATTCTATGTCTACATTCAATTTTTTTAATCTGATTTCTTCAGTGGCTAAGATATTTTGGATCAATTCTAGAAGAAGGCGCTAAGGGTGTGTTTGGTTGCATGGATCCAAGAGTGGGATTTCCATGTTCATGGGACTTCCATTCCCACCATTGATCACAAAACTAAATGGTGGATGTAGAGTGAAACATCAATTTAGCCTAAAATGTAGGGGCTCCCTCATAAATTTCCATAACATATGATTCCATGCAACCAAACACACCCTAAGTTTTTGAAAGTTTGGACAATATCATGGCATTTCCATTTAGTGACCACTTCTTTTAATTTACAAAACATTGAACTACATGTAGTGATATGGAGCTTAAGAAGTTGAGCATCTGGTTCATCATTAGCTTTTGCTTGAAGAAGTCTCTATCCTTCACAACTTTAACCATATCGTTCCCAATGATCAATTTAACTGGTATGAATTATCAATGAGTTTGAACCTTCTTTTAATGTTATTTTATTATTGTTATATTTTTTGAATTAAATAGTTGATAGAGACTGCGCCAGAATTTTTTAGCAGCACATCTCCATTCTCATTTTCATAGAATTCCATTTTTTTTTTCTTATTGATCTTTTTAATTTTGTAATTTTTGTTTTCAATTAATGGATTGCGTTCTCTAAACAGTTTTGGTTATTGTACTCGCAGCGCAGGGTAGAACTATTTACTGACTTAGTTGATGAGATCGGGACACTGCAGTTGGCTATTAAAACCGAAAACATGGTTCAGTACAAGAAGCATGAGCTCTTATCAATTCAAACCTTCAAGTAAGTTAATTTCCCTTGTGTTTATGCTTCAGAACCTGTGTTATTAAATTCACCCTAAGTTTTAGTAGGAAAACCCAAAGTTAAAAAGAATTGTTGAGATAAGCTTCAAGTTTACTTAGACTAGTGGATTGATTATGCAAAGAACTGTTGAAAACGAGCTTGACCTTTCATCACTGTTACTGATACAACTGAATTTTTATATTAACTTTATACAAATAATGATAACACCGTCAAATTTTGATTTTTTTTTCCATATTATTTTAAATACTCAAAATTGATTAGAGGCTTGGGTAGGGTTAATTAAAAAGCTCCTCATAAGAAAGTTTCATATTCTAGATTAATGGACAGTTGACTCTGTTAAAGAGGATTACGCTGGGAATTCCTTAGTTGGCCTTCATGTGGGAAATTACACTGAAAATGCCTCCACTATTATTGAGAATATTCTCATGATTATGCTCTCAATTATGCTATTGAATGTGGTCTTGAGTATGTAATATTGTACTTTAGGATAATTGCTTTGTATAAGGAAGATGACAGATTGTTAGGGTGATTAGGAGTTGCCTATATTGGCAGAATAACTTGTTTATAAACAACATAGATCAATGAAAAGGGTAGATCATCATTCTCACTGTTATTTGTTATGGTATCAGAGCCTTGGGAGATGGAAACACCAAGAACGTAAGCATCATTCGATCCGGGTACTCTCCTCTGATCTTGGAAGCCAACAGAGTCCCCATTCCAGGCCCAATCCCTCCTCCCAATGAGTGACAAATCTAAAACCCTTGCAAGCAGTCGCAGTTCTCTGCTTCTTTGTGGACGACATCAAGAACAAAATCGATGAGTTCGGCGCCTTCAGTGTAGTGACCCTTGGCCCAGTTATTATCGGCACCGAACTAGCCAAAGACGAAGGGACCAGATCCGAGGCTGTCCATGGTTTCGGGCTCGAGATCCATCAAGACAGCGCGAGGGACGAAGCGGCCACAATTGGCTTCGTTGTAGTAGACGTTGAGTCGCTCGGACTGAAGGTCGGAGGTTCCATGGAACTTCCCTGTGGCGTCGATCCCGTGCTCTACACAGATCACCTCCCAGAACTTGGCACCGATCTGGTTCCCGCACTACCCTCCCTGTATGTGCAAGATACATCTTGAGCATGCGTTGAAGGGCTTGGGGAGAAGGCGGTGTAGAGGGGCGTTTCCTCTCAGTTGAAAGATACCTTTTCGATTTTGTGAACGAGGGTGTAGGTGTTGACCTGTTAGCAGATTTGTACCTCGAAGGAACATCCCTTGCTGTCCTAGGCCTCCGAACTACAACATTATTCTTTTCTGATAAACCAAGAGGCGGTCTTGTAGTCTCCTCAGTCGTGCCCTTCCGCACCACTCCCTCTGCTTCATAAACATCCATCAAAACCATAGCCATTAAACACCGATCATGGCTGGCTGTGCCAACGCTGCTCAGACAAGTTCTTCTGGGGCAAGAGTGATCGAGACAGATGCATCTCCACTGCCCGGGCTGAATACCGATCAGTGGCAGACACTTCTCCAAATGCTGGGCAGGTCAAAATTCGCAACAATCGATAAGATGATTGGTAGCCTTGGATTATTGACACGGGAACTTCAAATCACATGACTGGCACGATTGGGGATCTCCGTGACTTAAAGGGCGATTGCTCAATGTCCCGTGGGATTGCCAAATGGGAGTAGCGCTATCGCCACTAAAAAGGGGACGGTCCTTCTTGACAAAATTTTTGTTTGAAAAATGTTCTTTATGTGCCAGGGCTAACTTGCAATTTAATTTCTGTGTCGCAATTGACTGATCACTATAACTGTTTTGTCCAATTCACTAATGATCTATGTGTTATACAGGACTACACTTCGATGATGCTGATTGGTGCGGGTGAACGACGCGATGGACTCTATTACTTCCAGGGGCTGCCACAGGTTCACGCAATAAAGGCCAATAGTGTGGTGTCTCTTGATCTATGGCACCAGCGACTGGGTCATCCATCTCTACAAGTAACAAAGTTAGTTACCGAAGTAAGTTTTAGTGAAACGAAAATTCGCTTGAATAAAAATTGTGATGTCTGCCAGAGGGCAAAGCAAAGTAGAGATAAGTTTCCTGTTAGTGAACATAAAGCTTCGACTATTTTTGAACTTATTCACACTGATTTATGGGGACCTTATAGAACAACTTCTTCTTGTGGTACTTCATATTTTTTTACCATTGTTGATGATTTTTTTACTTGTTGATAAGAAAGAGGTCTCCAATACTCTTCAAATGTTTTTCTCGATAGTTAAGAAACAATTTGATAAAGAGGTAAAAATTTTGAGGAGTGATAATGACACTGAATTCACTTGTCTGCGACAATATTTTCTTGATCATGGGATTGTTTTTCAAACGTCTTGTGTGGGAACACCTCAACAAAATGGGCGGGTTGAACGGAAACAGCAACATATTTTGAACATAGCTCGGGCGCTGCGTTTTCAGGGCTATCTTCCTATTGAGTTTTGGGGAGAATGTGTGTTGACGGATGGATACTTGATAAATAGGACTCCCTCCTTGGTCTTGAATGGGAAAACACCCTATAGTGTCTTATATGCAGCACACCTACTTATGATCACTTGCGCATTTTGGGTTCCTTGTGTTATGCGCATGTGCAGACGGGGGATAAGTTTGCCAGTAGAAGTCGAATGTGCATCTTTGTTGGGTACCCTTATGAAAAAAGGGGTGGCGTTTGTATGACTTGGAGAAATGATATTTCTTTGTTTCTCGTAATGTTGTATTCTCGGAAGGAGTTTTTCCCTTTGCAGATAATTTTAATTTAGACCACGATGGTCTGCCTAATATCGAAGCATTTCCGAGGACTTTGAGGAGACATCTACGCAAGTTTTGAGGGGGGTGCCGAGGAGTTTGTATAGCCGGATGGGCTGCTGGGTAGCCGGCATGTGCCGAGGATGGGGCAAATGCTGGTGCCGAGGAGTTTGTACAGCCGAATGAGGCTACTGGGCAGTCGGTTTGTGTGAACCAGGAGGACAACTTGGATGCAAGTTAGGAAGATGTGTTGGGCGGGGGTCAACGCAGAAGGCCAGCCTCGGTACGACTCCGTGATTATGTTACTCATACCATTCGAAAAATGAGTCCATCCGTACCAGCTCTACCACGACAATCCTCAGGTACACCCTATCCTATAGCACATTATGTGAATTGTGATAATTTTTCTATGCGACATAGACATTTTCTTGCAGCCTTGACAACAAATCGAAAACCTGTGTGTTATTCTGAAGCCGCGAAAGACAACCTGGAGGGATGTCATGCGACAAGAAATTGAGGCTTTTGAGATTAATGAAACCTGGGTTGTAGCAGAATTACCACCAGGAAAGAAAGTTCTAGGCTGCAAGTGGGTACCATTGAGCGATTGAAGGCTCGGCTGGTTATTCTTGGGAATCATCAAATTGAAGGAATTGATTATACAGAGACATTTGCTCCAGTAGCTAAGATGGTTACAGTGAGGGTCTTTCTTGCCATTGCGGCTGCCATGAATTGGGAAGTCCATCAGATGGATGTTCATAATGCATTTCTACATGGTGACCTTACAGAGGAGGTATACATGAAATTACCACCCGATTTTCAGGTGGGGACTTCCGGGAAGGTGTGCAAGCTTAGGAAATCATTATATGGGCTGAAGCAGGCACCCCGGTGCTGGTTCGCTAAACTATCAACTGCTTTGAAGAATTATGGTTTTCAGCAATCTTATTCAGATTATTCTTTGTTTACTCTATAGATAGGTGCGGTTAAGCTCAGTATTCTTGTTTATGTCGACGACCTTATCATCTCTGGGTGTAATCCGGTTGATATACTAAAATTCAAGGGTTACCTCAGTGCTTGTTTCCACATGAAAGATCTGGGTTCTTTAAAGTATTTCTTGGGGGTAGAAGTGGCACGCGAATCATATGGGTTTGTACTTTGTCAACGCAAATACGCGCTTGACATCATTTCTGAGGCCGGATTGCTAGGGGCAAGGCCCGCGGCTGTGCCACTGGAACAGAATCACCGACTCGCCTTGTCTACGAGTCAAGAGCTCGATGATCCCGAGCCTTATCGTCGCTTGGTGGGGTGGCTAATTTATTTGTGTTTTACTCGAGCCGAATTATCTTATAGTGTTCATGTTTTATCTCAATTTATGCAATGTCCTCGGGCAGACCACTGGGGAGCTCCGTTCCGGGTGGTCCGGTACTTATTGCGGGTGGTCTGGTACAACATTTTTCGAATGAATATGAGACCCAAGATTACATTGTTTGAACACTTGGATGAGTTCAATAGACTTATTGTCGGCCTATTGAATTTGGAAGAAGATGTTCTAGAGATTACAAGGCTTTGTGCCTTTTGAATTCCCCTCCAGAAGAATATAAACATCTCGTTAAGACTTTGTTAATGGGAAAAGAAGAACTAAATTATGATGAGGTGGCTACGGCGTTGCTAAATTAAGAATTCAGGATGAACGGATCTCAAGGTCCATAGGGATGCAATGTCAAAAGTCTTGGTAGTGAGGGGAAGATCTGAAAAGAGAAATGTTGGTGATAGGTGAGGATCACAGACAAGAGGAAAATTTGTAGATAGAAAGTTTTTGTCGATGGATGAATGTGCCTACTGTCATAAGAAGGGTCATTGGAAGATTGATTGCGAGGATGAGGATGAGGATGATGCATATTCGTTGACTGCAACTTCAGCATTGGTTAGTCATTCTGATGAGTGGTTGCTTGATTTGGGTTCTACCAATCACATGTGTCCCCGTAGGGATTGGTTCTCTAACTTTAGAGAGATGGATGATGGTGTTGTCCAATATGGGCAACAATGATGAAAAATGTAAAATTGTTGGAATATGTAAAATCAAGTTCAAGTTGCATAATGGGCTTGTTCAGGTTTTGAATGATGTTCGGTATGTACCCGATTGAAGAAAAATCTCATCTCCGTTAGTTCTTTAAAGTCCAAAGGTTACAAGGTTGTGGTAAAAATTGGAGCTCTAAAAGTTGTTTCTAGTGCACTGGTGGTTCAGAAAGCTATTCGGAAGGGTAACTTGTACTTTTTGGAGGGAAAAACAGTTACTAGTAATCGAAAAGTTGACTTTGGGGGAGCAACTTGTGTTGTTGAAGGCCCAATGAATGTTGCTTCTGGTGGAGTTACTAATAGCTCCAAGGATGTTTGCAATGAAACCTCGACGATTTGGCATTTGCGTGCAGGTAGTAAAGGTGAGAAAGTTATGCATGAGTTGTTGAAGAAACGATTGGTAGAAGATATGAAGATGTGCAACATGGATGTTTGTGGACATTGTGTTTCTCGAAGTTCTGATTCAAAACTTCATCCTAGCCAAGGTGGAGTTGGATTGTTAGCTTGAGCATGTTTTGGTAGATGACACCTTCGGGTGTATGGCGCATATGAGGGCGTTTGGAGGGGTGAAACCCTCAATCAATATTGGTTTGATCATGTTCGCTGAAATCCAGTTCTTGTTTTTGTTCGTGTTTGTTGTGGTCGGCTCAAATTTGTAAAATCTTCACCGAGGTGGAGAATTGTTGAAATACAGAGAACAGACAACAAAAACAGAGTGAAATACAAGGTTGAAGAAGGACACACCAGAAGATCGGCATGTCGGCAACAGAGAAGACAAAAGAAGATTCATCGGCAATCAAAATCATTGATGTTATTGTTGAAAATCTGCTGGAATTTGGTTGGAATTGAAGATGATAAGATAAAGAAGTAGAAGGCAGAGGAAGGGTTTCCACCACCACTCCTTCACCGTCTCCATTGGCTATAAAAGGGGATGACCCCTTGATTGAGAATATATCCTCCAATCGATCCCTTGTGAGTATTTCTTGTTAGGGGTTTGTTGTTCACAGAGAAAGAAGAAGGAAATGTGATAATAGAGAGAGTTATTGTTTTGTTTGTGTTTGTGATATACGCAACCGTATATATTTGTGTGGTGTCGTTTAGACACATGTGTGTAACGTCACTGACGTTTTGTAGCTCTCTCTTGTTGTATTTGTTCGATCTCACTAGTAAAGTTGTTATTTGTCGTGGACGAAGACGAGTTTGCCGAATCACGTAAATTTGTTTGTCGATGATGGGACAAATGCTGGTGCCGAGGAATTTGTACAGCCGAATGAGGCTGCTGGGCAGTCGGTTTGCGCGAACCAGGAGGACAACTCGGACGCAAGTCTGGAATATGTGTTGAACGCAGAAGGCAAGCTTCGATACGACTCCGTGATTATGTTACTCATACCATTCGGAAAATGAGTCCATCCGTACTAGCTTCACCCATTCCACGGCATTCCTCAGGTTCACCCTATCCTATTGCACATTATGTGAATTGTGCTAAATTTTCTATGCGACATAGATATTTTCTTGCAGCCTTGATAGCAAACCGGGAACCTGTGTGCTATTCTGAGGCCGCGAAAGACAGCTGCTGGAGGGATGCCATGCGACGAGAAATTGAGGCTCTTGAGATTAATGAAACCTGGGTTGTAGCAAAATTGCCACCAGGAAAGAAAGCTCTAGGCTGCAAGTGGGTATACAAGATCAAGTATAATTCAGATGGCACCATTGAGCGATTCAAGGCTGGTTATTCTTGGGAATCATCAAATTGAAGGAATTGATTATACAGAGACATTTGCTCCAGTAGCTAAGATGGTTACACTGAGGGCTCTTCTTGTCGTTGCGGCTGCCATGAATTGGGAAGTCCATCAGATGGATGTTCATAATGCATTTCTACATGGTGACCTTACAGAGGAGGTATACATGAAATTACCACCCGATTTTCAGGTGGGGACTTCCGGGAAGGTGTGCAAGCTTAGGAAATCATTATATGGGCTGAAGCAGGCACCCCGATGCTGGTTCGCTAAACTGTCAATGCTTTGAAGAATTATGGATTTCAGCAATCTTATTCAGATTATTCTTTGTTTACTCTACAGAGCAGTGCGGTTCAGCTCAGTGTTCTTGTTTATGTCGACGACCTTATCATCTCTGGGCGTAATCCGGTTGATATACTAAAATTCAAGGGTTACCTCAGTGCTTGTTTCCACATGAAAGATCTGGATTCTTTAAAGTATTTATTGGGGGTAGAAGTGGCACGCGGACCAGATGGGTTTGTACTTTGTCAACGCAAATACGCGCTTGACATCATTTCTGAGGCATGATTGCTAGGGGCAAGGCCCGCGGCTGTGCCATTGGAACAGAATCACCGATTCGCCTTGTTTACGAGTCAAGAGCTCGCTGATCCCGAGCCTTATCGTCGCTTGTTGGGGCGGCTAATTTATTTGTGTTTTACTCGACCTGAATTATCTTATAGTGTTCATGTTTTATCTCAATTTATGCAACGTTCTCGGGCAGACCACTAGGGAGCTGCTTTGCGGGTGGTCCGGTACTTAAAAGGTAATCCGGGTCAAGATATACATTTGAGTAGTAAGTGTGACATGCAGTTACATGGGTGGTGTGACGCTGACTGGGCCGGATGCCCATTGACTAGGCGGTCCCTCACTGGGTGGTTAGTGTTTATTGGAACTCGCCGGTATCTTGGAAGAAGAAGAAGCAACATACAGTATTGTGTTCCTCCGCCGAGGCGGAATACCGGTCTATGGCTATGACGACATGTGAGTTGAAATGGCTAAAAGCTATTTTAGCTAGCCTCGGGATGCCCCATACACGTCCTATGTCTCTTCATTGTGATAGTAAGGCGACTCTCCATATATCTCAAAATCCTGTATTTCATGAACAGACAAAACACATTGAGGTTGATTGTCACTTTGTCCGTGATGACATTGTTGCCGGAAATATCAATCCCACCTTTGTCCCGTCCAATGCGCAACTCACTGACATTTTCACAAAAGCATTGGGCAAAGACAATATGAGTATCTACTTCGCAAGTTGGGCATACGGGATCTCGATGCACCAACTTGAGGGGAGGTATTGAGAATATTCTCATGATTATGCTATTGAATATGGCATTGAGAATATTCTCATGATTATGCTCTCAATTAGGTTATTGAATGTGGTCTTGATTATGTAATATTGTACTTTGAGCTTGTCTAACTGTCGAGGGAATTGGCGAGGAAAACAGCGAGGGGGGGAGGGACCGTCCATCCCCCGGGATGCGTGACTTCATTTTTCAAAAGCGCATCCCGAGGGGATGGACGGTCCCCCCTCCTCCCTCGTTGTTTTCCTCGCCAATTCCCTTGACAGTTAGAATTTTTCTTGTACTTTAGGATGATTGCTTTGTATAAGGAAGATAACAGATTGTTAGAGTGATTAGGAGTTGCCTATATTGGCAAAATAACTTGTATATAAACAATATAAATCAATGAAAATGATAGATCATCATTCTCACTGTTATTTGTCAACTACCTAGCTATCAAGCAAAATATCATCAATAAATAGTATGAAAGGGGCAATTCATGACTTTGACGTTATCGACGACTCGTGTGAACCAACCCTTAAGAGGAGCATCCACTATTTTTGTGTGAAATTATATAAAATGCTGCTAGTAAATTTGCATATCATACAATCACGCACGAGAGGATCTAACGTAAGTATTCAGTGAAAACTCGCACTTGGGTATTCACCCTAACTTTTTTATGTACTTGGGAAGTACGAAAATATAAACACAACACCACCGAGAAATTTTGAATTTAGCAGTTTGTAGATATTTAAAACCTGTGAATCGCGTAGATAGTATAGGATAACAACTCTTCATAAACAAGTTAAATATTAAGATTAATTAATTGCACTACTGGTTCCGTAATTAAAAATTATTTCTGTGGGAGATTCCCTAATCATCAAAATCCCTACTAAAAATGCATACTGAGTGCATTACAAAATGACATACAACAGCATGTAAAATACAACTAAAATATGATTTGATACTCATCAAGTTCAATTAAGGGAATACTTCAATAAAAGACCTCAAACCCAAAATAGGAGTAATTTTGTAGCTAGTGAAACCAGCATCTAAGAAGAGCTTTTCCCATTCCACATCCGTTCTCTCTCGTCCTGTGGTATGAGCCATCATTAACAAGTCAAAGAAGAGCTGTGTTTCTGTTGATTCGTAGTGCCCTATGTTGTTAGTGTCACCCACAACCATGTCTATGATGATCACTTTCCCTCCCTCTTCTTTTGAAGGAATCGATTCTCTGCATCGCTTTAGTATCTCCACGCATTCCTCATCGTTCCAATTATGTACGACAAACTACATGGTCATACGAAGTTGTATGATCAGTAGTAGCATAGATTAATCCAAACAGGTATATGTATATTTATACATCAGAAAAAAAAGACATAAAAACAACTATACCATTACTTGAAAAAAAAAACGGACCTTTAAGAAAACTGCTTGAGCAGATGGAATGGATTCAAACATGTCCCCGCTAACAAATTCCACATTTTCACTCCCTTTCAAGTTTCCAACCACTCGTGGTAGATCAAGCACAGTACACTTCACATCTGGGAAGGCTTCAGCAATGGCTTTCGCTGCAGTTCCGGTCCCTCCCCCAACATCAACCAATGATCTCAGCCCTTCAAACTTCACCTTACACTCTTTCAACACAACACTCATCACCAAATTAGCATCACAAGCCATAATCTTATCAAACAATTTTCCACTCTCTTGTTTCTCACCTAAATACTTCCAAAAACTCATTCCAGATGTTGCCTCGAATGGGGTGATCAGCTGATCTTCATCACTCCTCTTGAACCATTCATTGATAAAATGCCAAGGTTTTAGCAAGTCAGGATCTAATACCATTTGCACATTTGGTGACATGCTCATAGGATGACTCTTGAGAAGCAGTTTGGATGAAAGTGTTGGCACATAACCTTCTCGTTCTTCTTCATTTTCATCATGTATATTCTTTATGGTAAAAAAGCCAGAATGTACCAACATACGCATGAGACGATGGACATATGTGGTATTTGTCTCGGAGATTCCAAGTGCTTTAACCAATTCAGAGAGAGTGATCGGACCCTGCTGGTGATGATTGTGGATGATCTCAGGTATGCCTAATTGAACTGCACACTTGAGTGACATGGAGCTTATGTAGTTGAGCATGTGGTTCATTATATGAGCTTGGGCTTGAAGAAGCTCCTCTCCTTCATCTCCATTACTCAACTCTCTATCCATATTATACTTCTGAATCAACTTAACCAGTGTGTACAAGGATTGTGTTATAATGCTCCCTAAATAACATGTTCAGTAGCATAATATATACAAGACGCTCATACGCTATATATCAGCATGACAGTGCTAATGCTCATTTCAAGGTCACGTAATTCAATGTCCACATTCAATTTTTTTAATCTGATTTTTTCAGTGGCTAAGATTTTGAAAGTTTGGACAATACATGGTGTAGCTAGAAGTGAGCTGCTTGATTGAGTCTTGGACTGGACGACCCGTGACTAATTTGATAACAAAACAATTAATGCTATTAAATTTACTTTTGTCACCCAAGTATATACAAATATGTAACTGAATTATCTGCAGAACATGTTTTTTTTTTTTTAAATGAAATTGGAAAAACCCTATTTAATTTGTCCACTTTGTAATTGTATCAGAATTGCTTACACAATCAATTTTCGTTTTTTTTATAAGTTTTTATCATTTAAGGTATGATTTTTTTTTTTTTAAAAACTTAAATACTAGGATTTTTATTACTTGAAAAAATCTTTTACATCAGTCGGGGGTACATTACCCGATAAAGAGAATCAGAGGACGTACATCATAGCAAACCCAAAATAAATAGTGACCAAACCCCTCGATCAATGCCTATACTTGCTGTTACTTTTCTTTGTTCTAGATGATCTACGAGGATATACCTTGATGTCTTTGAAATCCGTCGCATCAAATCTTTTCGATATTCGAATTTGGTCTGTCTTTAACCCTGACACTACTCTTGACCTAATGGTGTATTCATCCAAATCTTCTTCTTCTGAGCTGATTGTATCCGAAATGTCGGTATCGGTCTCCATTTCGGTGTCGCTGTTAGCGTTACGAACCAAATAGTTAATATGTTTTATATTCGGTGCTTCAAGTACTATGGCATCCACTAAAGTTTTGTCATCTTGTACAATACTCGCATCTGCTGGAAACCCTACCTTTCGGTCATGCACCTCGTCACCACTCTGAACGCGAGTCTGAGCACCAACGTGAGCTTCACTGCCAGCACCAAACCCACTGTCAACATGATCATCTTCAGCGACTACGTCCTCCTTTGTTGGCTCGGAGTTGCTGCCTGGAAGCATTGCATTTATCTCTGGGCTAGAGATCCCGACATCCCCGCCTACAGCCTTGGTCGAAACCCCCTGCGCCCTCCCTGGTTTCAATTGGTGAACATACTCGTACGCTCTCTGCTGCGGCCTTGAGCTGCTACCTGAAGCATTATCACAATCTTGCATAAAAGCTTGGTCATCATTCGCATTTTTCCTAGGGGTCAACTTCTTTGGATCATCATCTATAGCCTTTGATGTTTTGTTGACCAAAACAACTATTGGTGACGCGACATGCTCTGCAGAAACAGAAAGCCCTGAAATTGTCTCTCCTTGTTTTTGAAACGCGTTTGCAATCTCAACCGCTGTGTACCCCGCCTCAAGAAGTCCTTCCTCCGTTGTTTCTGGCTTTACCATGTCACTGACTGGATCCTTCGCCTTACAAGGCAATGGATGATTCATTAGATTACTCTCGTCTTCAACTATGGTCTCCGTAAGTGACTCAAATTTGTTTGACAACATGACATTCCCCGAATCTTTGACCATCGGCCTCTCAGCACCAACGTCCTCCTGAATTTTCTCACCCTGATCATTCTTTACGCCACTAGTTCCAGCTTCTGGCGTTGAAATTTTAGTTTTTTTTACCACTGGGACATATTGTTGTTTGAGGACGTTGGCTTCCACCTTTTGTTTCTCAATCTTCTCATCTTTCAACAAGTTGGGTGTTCTCACATTGCCCTTATGACCTAACTTTTTCCTGCAATAATCCTCCTTATGTCCTAGCAATGAGCAATAGTCACAATATTTGAAACCCGGGTATTCAATCCTTTTCCAAAAGCCCCTATTGTTAGATCTATCTATCCAAATTCTACTCGGTAACTTTTCCGCCAAAGTCATCTCCACACAAACACGGGCATAACCCGGGCGTGAAAGACATCGAGTATGATCATCCATGCGCAAAAAGACACCGAAAGAGTTCACAATTGCTTTCAAAAGAGGAGGATGAAATAAATGCAAAGGCAAGTTAGGCAACTCTACCCATAGTGGAACCGATATCGGATCTGCTTTCAGACTGAAACCATCATGCCAGCGAAAAGCTTTGAATCGAACTCCCCGAATCAAGAAAGAGTCCCTTGCCAAGACTTTCTTTGCTTCGGCCTCAGATTGAAGTCGGACAAGAACGTGACGTTGGTCTAGCAAACCTAGCGAGAAATCGCCTAGAATCCCCCAGGTTCGATGTATTGAATCTCTAATATCTTCCAATGTTGGTCTGTAGCTAGAGAACTTTAAGACTATCACGTGTTTTTCCATGAAAGTTTCCCCACGTGTTTCATCAGATGCCGTAAGCCCAATGGCTATCTCTCATTCTTTTCGAAATCTAGTCCCCTCGACATTTATTTCTTTAACCTCATCAACCAGTATTTTTCCAAGTATTTGGGCGAAAGACGACTTAGTAGCCTCTATCGCAGGTTCCTTACTCCCCATTGGAAAAGAGGAAGTGTTGACGGCTAGAGGAGTCGTCCAATCACGTTGTTCCCTTCCCTAGCCAGGTTTGCACACAGCAGGAAAGAGCGGCGGCCATTCGATCTAGCGTCCTAGATGAATGGTGGCGATGTTGGTTTCTAAACCCTTTCCTCCACAGATCTTCTGGAAGTCAAACGAAAATGTCGATCTAAATCCAGGCAGAGCAGCCGGTCGATCGAAATCCAGGCAGATCCAGTCAGAGCGGCTGGAGAAGGCAGCCGATCGTTCTAATTCCAAGCAGAGTCGAAAGCGGCTGGAGAATCGATCTTAATCCAAACAGATTGTCGATCTAAAAGCGACGGGAGAACAACCGGTCGTTCTAGCGGCCTTGAAGCGTCTTCCAGACGCGTCCGGTCGGTCGAGCGGCCTGGATCGGTGGTGGCGGATGTGGGTTTCTAATCCCTAGCAGAGTTTCCTCTGTCGCGAGGTCACGTGCTTCCTCTGTCGCGAGCTTGAACCCTAGCAGAGCTTGAACCCCATTCAAAGAATCAGAGCTTCCTCTGTCGTTCTAGCGGCCTTGAAGCGTTGGCCAGACGCGCCCGGTCGGTCGAGCGGCCTGAATCGGTGGTGGCGGTTGTGGTTTTCTAAACCCTAGCAGAGCTTTCTTCAGTTGAAAAATAGTGACAGACTGTAGCACATCATTTAAGGTATGATTATTGCAGGTTATATTTGATAATGTATGTTATTAGTCATGACACTAAATATATTTACTTTAGAGCCTTACATTACTAATTTGGTACTTGTGATGCATCCAACTTTTATATGTTTTTGCCAGAACATAACTTGTGTGACTGATCTTGTGGGGTTTTTTTTTCCAATAAATATTACTTAAAATTAACTTCTTCTGGAGAGATAACCAGATACTTGGTTGAAATGGCTAAACAGGTCGGAAAGCAAAATGGTTTCTACTAGCATAACCTTTAATAATTAAAGAACCGTACATAACACCAACTGTTGCAAACGAACCATAGACCTTTCATCATGACACGTGTTCGGCTCAGAAGAGTGATCGTTTTTAGGTATCATCAAAATTGTTGAAACGAGCTTGACCTTTCATCACTGATACTGATACAACTGAATTTTCATATTAACTTTATACAAATAAGGATAACACAGTCAAATTTTGATTTTTTTTTTCTATTTCCATATTTTTTTAAGAACTCTAAATTGATTAGAGGCTTGGGTAGGGTTAAAAAGCTCCTTATAAGAAAGTTTTGTATTCTAGATTAATGGCATAGTTGACTCTGTTAAAGAGGATTACACTGGGAATTCCTTATTTGGCCTTCATGTGGGAATCGCACTGAAAATGCCTCCACTACCTACCAAGCAAAATATATCATCAATAAATAGTATGGAAGGGGCTATTCATGACTTTGACGTTATCGATAACTCATGTGAACTAACCCTTAAGAGGAGCATTCACTATTTTTGTGTGAAATTATATAAAATGTTGCTAGTAAATTTGCATACTTCATTTAGAATCACCGAATAGAATCTGAAACTAACGTCCCTCAGACATAACTGATATTCATGTGAATACTTTCATTGAGTAAAAAACAACTTTGTTCTTTGATGATGTTTTTCCATGCAAAACTGTGGAAGCTGAGAGTTTTGTGAAAGAAACACGTGACTCGGTAGTTGAGGAAGAATGCACGAGATAGAGCCTTGATGCAACAAAATGGTTAAGACTTCAAAGTATTTTGGGCCAGATTTTCTAACTTATATGATAGATGACGAGCCTCAAACATTTACAGAAGCAATGTCTAGCGCTGAAGTTTCTTTTTGGAAAGAGACTGTAAATAGAGAGATTGATTCAATTATACATTAATTCACATCTGGTAAGGCTTCGGCAATAGCTCTCGCAGCAGTTCTAGTCCCTCCCCCAACATCAACCATTGATCTCAAGTCTCAACCCTTTGAAACTCGCCTTGCACTCTTTCAACACAACACTCATCACTAGATTAGCATCACAACCCATAGCCTCACCGAACAATTTACTGAGCTCTTGGTTGTTCTTGTTGAAATACAGAGAACAAACAACCAAAACATAGTGAAATACAGGGTTGAAGAAGAACATACCTGAACATTGACATGTCGGCAATAGAGAAGACAAAAAAGCTTCATCGACAGCAAAAAATCGTTGATGTTATGGCTGGAAATCTGCTGGAATTTCGTTGGACTTGAAGATGATAAGAAAAGGAAGTAGAAGGGAGAAGAAGGCAGTGGAAGGGTTTCCACCGCCACTCCTTCACCGCCTCCATTGGCTATAAAAGGGGATGACCTCTTGCTTGAGAAGATATCCTCCAATTGATCCCTTGTGAGTGTTTCTTCTTAGGGTTTTGTTGTTCCCTTTTGTGGGAATGAGTCTGTGAGAGATAAAGAATACGAGAATGTGAGATGAAAGAGAAAGTTATTGTTTTGTTTGTGTTTGTGATATATGCAACCGCGTATATTTGCGTGGTGTCATTTAGACACGTGTATGATTCACTGACGTTTTGTAGCTCTCTCCAGTTGTATTTGTTGAATTTCACTAGTAAAGTTTTTATTTGTCGTGGACGTAGGCGAGTTTGCCAAACCACGTAAATTTGTTTGTCTCCAGTATTTGTTTGTTAATTTCACATTTCAACATTTGTAACGCTTTCGCGTGTAACAAATTGGTATCAGAGCTGAGAGTTAGTTCTTTGGATTCATTGAAGATGCGTGGGTTGGGGAAAATATGTCAGATCCATCAACCTATGGATCAAAGATGGTTACCGCCACAGTCGGTAAATTTGACGTTGAGAAATTCAATGGAAAAAATAACTTCAGAATGTGGCAATGCGAAGGTCTAGATGTGATGGCAAAGGAGAACTTGGAGGATGCTTTAGGAGACAAGCCTGAGAACAAGAAAGAAGAAGAATGGAACAAGTTGAAACGAAAACATGTAGGTCAATCAGATTGTGTTTAGTGAATGAGCAAAAATACTTCGTTATGAAGGAGGCCTCCGCTAAGGTGTTATGAAAAAAGTTGGAAGACAAGTACATAATGAAGAACATCCTGAATAAGCTCTTCCTCACGAAACAACATTTTTCGAATGAATATGAGACCCAAGATTGCATTGTCTGAACACTTGGATGAGTTCAATAGACTTATTGCCGACCTATTGAATTTGTAAGAAGATGTTCCAGAGAATTACAAGGCTTTGTGCCTTTTGAATTCCCCTCCAGAAGAATATAAACATCTCGTTACGACTTTGTTAACGGGAAAAGAAGAACTAAATTATGATGAGGTGGCTATGGCGTTGCTAAATTAAGAATTCAGGATGAAGGATCTCAAAGTCCATAGGGATGCAATGTCAAAAGTCTTGGTAGCGAGGGGAAGATCTGAAAAGAGAAATGTTGGTAATAGGTGAAGATCACAGTCAAGAGGAAAATTTGTAGATAGAAAGTTTTTGTCGATGGATGAATGTGCCTACTGTCATAAGAAGGGTCATTGGAAGATTGACTGCGAGGCATTGAAAATTGCAATAGAAAAAAAAATGTCAAATGCAAATGTGGTGCAAAATTTGGATGAAGATGAGGATGATGCATATTCGTTGACTACAACTTCAGCATTGGTTAGTCATTCTGATGAGTGGTTGTTTGATTTGGGTTCTACCTATCACATGTGTCTCCGTAGGGATTGGTTCTCTAACTTTAAAGAGATGGATGGTGGTGTTGTCCATATGGGCAACAATGATGGAAAATGTAAAATTGTTGGAATATGTAAAATCAAGTTCAAGTTGCATAATGGGCTTGTTCGGGTTTTGAATGATGTTCGGTATGTACCCGATTGAAGAAGAATCTCATCTTCGTTAGTGCTTTAAAGTCCAAAGGTTACAAGGTTGTGGTAAAAAGTGGAGCTCTAAAGGTTGTTTCTAGTGCACTGGTGGTTCATAAAGCTATTCGGAAAGGTAACTTGTACTTTTTGGAGGGAAGAACAGTTGCGGGTAATTGGAAAGTTGACTTTGGAGGAGCAACTTGTGTTGTTGAAGGCCCTATGAATGTTGCTTCTGGTGGAGTTACTAATAGCTTCAAGGATGTTTGTAATGAAACCTCGAGGATTTGGCATTTGCGTGTAGGTAGTAAAGGTGAAAAAGTTATGCATGAGTTGTTGAAGAAATGATTGGTAGAAGATATGAAGATGTGCAACATGGATGTTTGTGGACATTGTGTTTCTCGAAGTTCTGATTCAAAACTCCATCCTAGCCAAGGTGGAGTTGGATTGTTAGCTTGAGCATGTTTTGGTAGATGGCACCTTCGGGTGTATGGCGCATATGAGCGCGTTTGGAGGGGTGAAACCCTCAATCAATATTGGTTTGATCATGTTCGCTGAAATTCAGTTGCTTGTTTTTGTTCGTGTTTATTGTGGTCGGCTCAAATTTGTAAAATCTTCACCGAGGTGGAGAATTGTTGAAATACAGAGAACAGACAACAAAAACAGAGTGAAATACAAGGTTGAATAAGAACACACCTGAAGATCGGCATGTCGGCAACAGAGAAGACAAAAGAAGCTTCATCAGCAGTCAAAATCGTTGATGTTATTGCTGAAAATCTGCTGGAATTTGGTTGGACTTGAAGATGATAAGATAAGGAAGTAGAAGGCAGAGGAAGGGTTTCCACCACCACTTCTTCACCGTCTCCATTCGCTATAGAAGGGGATGACCCCTTGATTGAGAATATATCCTCCAATCGATCCCTTGTGAGTATTTCTTGTTAGGGGTTTGTTGTTCCCTTTTGTGAGAATTAGTCTGTGAGAGAGAAAGAAGAAGGAAAGGTGAGAATAGAGAGAAAGTTATTGTTTTGTTTGTGTTTATGATATACGCAACAGCATATATTTGTGTGGTGTCGTTTAGACACGTGTATGTGTATCGTCACTGACGTTTTGTAGCTCTCTCTAGTTGTATTTGTTCGATCTCACTAATAAAGTTGTTATTTGTCGTGGACGAAAGCGAGAAGGATGACTTTTGTAACATACTTGGCAAATTCTTTGACATGCTCATAGGATGACTTTTGAGAAGAAGTTTGGATGAATGTGTTGGATATATATCCTCATTCGATTTGGCCACGCCCTCTCTTAATAGCAAAAAAGTTGGAATGCACTAATATGCACATGAGGCGATACATGTACGTGGACTTTGTCTCAAAGATTCCAAGTGCTTTAACCAACTCAGTAAGGGTGATTGAAGTAATGGTGATAGGATTGTGGTGTCATTTGTCGATGATTTCCGATATGCCTAACTGAACCAACACACTTGAGGTACGTGGAGCTTATGAAGTTGAGTATATAAGTTCATTATTTAAGCCTATGCTCAAAGAAGCTCCTCTCCTTCAACCCCATTACTCAACTCTTTATCCATAATTATTAAAATTTTGAATCAATTAAACCATTTTGAAGTAGTTTCAGGAGATGATGTGTTGGATATATGTTGACTTCGGGTTAACTTGTCTAATTTTAGGTGGGACCTAGGCCTTGGTTCAGGTGGGTCTGGGTTGGTACGTGTTCACACAAGGTGAACAAAGTGGAAGTTGGAATTGCTCAAAATCATGAATTGATGAATGAGCAAATTAGATTCAAAATGGTGTAATCAAAGCAAACATATTTTAGCTTAAATGGACTTAGTTTTGAAACTAGGTTTGGGTCCTTAGGGCACCCAAGTTTTGTGAGAAGTAGAGACCTACATTCATGTTGGTTGACCAAAATTATCACATGCACGTGCACTGACTCAGTTTGAATCGTGCATTTGTGCTTCGGCAAGATATTAATCTTTTTGCCAAAATTTTATTAAGCCTTAATTTCATGAATTAATTGAATCTAATTAATAATGGGAAGATTAATTGAATTAAAGAATTGACTTTTCACTTTTCATCTTCCAAGATTAATTGAATAAATTAAAATATGACTTTTCACTTTTCATCTTCCAACAATTAATGGAGAGACTTTTCATATGATGCCTCTTCAACTATCCAACCTGTGGCTATAAATGGGAGTGCAAAATGTCATTGTGGTATCGGATTTTCTGAATTCTCTGGCACTTGAAATTCCTATCCCACAGTTCGTATAGTTCCTTGATAGTGGTTTGTTCCTATTTGGATATCTCAAGGGGCAAGTTCTTCACCAGCTTGAGTGGTCAGAAGGAGTCCTGGGAAGCGACACTTGTACAATCCGTAAGCACCGAGGAGTGCAAAATTGCTTTAAGGAAATCATGTTAATGCACGAGATCCTTTTTGTGTTTATCGACTGTTTCAAACTAAGTTGTTTCAACTTTTTCTCAAATTTTCTGTTTTTAACAAAGTTAAAACGATTTTATGTCTAGCTGAGTTTCAAATTTGGTTTTGTCAAATCGATTTGGTTTTAAGTTAACTTTATTAAATTAATTCTAATTTTGTGTAAAATCAGAGATTCAAAGATGTCAAGTAGTGATCAATCTCAAAAGATTCCACTATTTTTTTATGTTGGAACTCAAGGGCCTTCACAAGTGCCTGTGGCGTTGCAAACTACATCCATGGTTGTGGCAACTGTGCCAGTTGGACAATTTGTTCCTCCAGTTCCTATTGTATCTCATGGAGAAACGCCAGAAAAGTTCAATGGAGCTGATTTTAAAAGGTGGCAACAGAAGATGTTATTCTATCCAACCACACTAAACTTGGCATGGTTTCTTCGTGAAACAACACCTGTTCTGACCGAAGGTGCAAACATGCAAATGGTGGATACTATGGATGCATGGAAACATTCTGATTTCATGAGCAAACTGAAAGTGTTGGATAATGTGTACAGCTCGGTTTCGACAACAAAAGACCTTTGGCAATCCTTGGATAAAAAAATAAGGTCGAGGATGCTGGTCTGAAAAAGTTTGTAGTTGGGAAATTTCTCGACTACAAAATGGTTGACTCCAAGACTATAATCAACCAAGTTCAAGAGTTGCATGATACACACGCCGAGGGCCCTATTTTTGTGTGAAATTATATAAAATGCTGCTAGTAAATTTGCATACTCCATTTAGAATCTGAAACTAACGTCCCTCGGACATAACTAATATTCATGTGAATACTTTCATTGAGTAAAAAACAACTTTGTTCTTTGATGATGTTTTTCCATGCAAAACTGTGGAAGCTGAGAGTTTTGTGAAAGAAACACGTGACTCGGTAGTTGAGGAAGAAATGCACGAGATAGAGCCTTGACGTAACAAAAGGGTTAAGACTTCAAAGTATTTCGGGCCAGATTTTCTAACTTATATGATAGATGACGAGCCTCAAACATTTACAAAAGCAATGTCTAGCGCTAAAGTTTCTTTTTGGAAAGAGACTATAAATAGCGAGATTGATTCAATTATACATTACTTCACATCTGGTAAGGCTTCGGTAATGGCTCTCACAGCAGTCCTGGTCCCTCCCCCAACATCAACCATTGATCTCAAGTCTCAACCCTTTGAAACTCGCCTTGCACTCTTTCAACACAGCACTCATCACTAGATTAGCATCACAACCCATAGCCTCACTGAACAATTTACCGAGCTCTTGGTTGTTTTTGTTGAAATACAGAGAACAAACAACCAAAACATAGTGAAATACAGGGTTGAAGAAGAACATCACTGACATTTTGTAGCTCTCTCCAGTTTTATTTGTTGAATCTCACTGGTAAAATTGTTATTTGTCGTGGACGTAGGCGAGTTTTCCAAACCACGTAAATTTGTTTGTCTCAAGTATTTGTTGTATTTGTTTGTTAACTTCGCATTTCGACATTTGTAACGCTTTCGCATGTAACAAATTGGTATCAGAGCCGAGGGTTAGTTCTTGGATTTATTTGAAGCTGCGTGGGTTGGGGAAAAATATGTTAGATCCATCAATCTCTGGATCAAAGATGGTTACTGCCACAGTCAGTAAATTTGACGTTGAGAAATTCAATAGAAAAAATAACTTCGGAATGTGGCAATGCGAAGGTCTAGATGTGCTAGCAAAGGAGAACTTGGAGGATGCTTTAGGAGACAAGCCAGAGAACAAGAAAGAAGAAGAATGGAACAAGTTGAATTGAAAAACATGCAGGTCAATCAGATTGTGTTTAGTGAATGAGCAAAAATACTTCGTTATGAAGGAGGCCTCCGCTAAGGTGTTATGAAAAAAGTTGGAAGACAAGTACATAATGAAGAGCATCCTGAATAAGCTCTTCCTCACGAAACAACATTTTTCGAATGAATATGAGACCCAAGATTGCATTGTCTGAACACTTGGATGAGTTCAATAGACTTATTGCCGACCTATTGAATTTGGAAGAAGATGTTCCAGAGAATTACAAGGCTTTGTGCCTTTTGAATTCCCCTCCAGAAGAATATAAACATCTCGTTACGACTTTGTTAACGGGAAAAGAAGAACTAAATTATGATGAGGACGGCGTTGCTAAATTAAGAATTCAGGATGAAGGATCTCAATGTCCATAGGGATGCAATGTCAGAAGTCTTAATAGTGAGGGGAAGATCTGAAAAGAGAAATATTGGTGATAGAGGAAGATCACAGTCAAGAGGAAAATTTGTAGATAGAAGGTTTTTGTCGATGGAAGAATGTGCCTACTGTCATAAGAAGGGTCATTAGAAGATTAACTGTGAGGCATTGAAAATTGCAATAGAAAAAAAAATGTCAAATGCAAATGTGGTGCACAATTTGAATGAAGATGAGGATGAGGATGATGCATATTCATTGACTGCAACTTTAGCATTGGTTAGTCATTCTGATGAGTGGTTGTTTGATTTGGGTTCTACCTATTACATGTGTCCCCGTAGGGATTGGTTATCTAACTTTAGAGATATGGATGGTGGTGTTGTCCATATGGGAAACAATGATGAAAATGTAAAATTGTTGGAATATGTAAAATCAAGTTCAACTTGCATAATGAGCTTGTTCGCGTATTGAATGATGTTCGGTATGTACCCGATTTGAAGAAGAATCTCATCTCCGTTAGTGCTTTAAAGTCCAAAGGTTACAAGGTTGTGGTAAAAAGTGGAGCTCTAAAGGTTGTTTCTGGTGCACTGGTGGTTCTGAAAGCTATTCGGAAGGGTAACTTGTACTTTTTGTAGGGAAGAACAGTTACGGGTAATCGAAAAGTTGCCTTTGGGTTGCAACTTGTGTTGTTGAAGGCCCTATGAATTTTGTTTATGGTGGAGTTACTAATAGCTCCAAGGATGTTTGTAATGAAACCTCGAGGATTTGGCATTTGCGTGCAGGTAGTTAAGGTGAGAAAGTTCTGCACGAGTTGTTGAAGAATGATTGGTAGAAGATATGAAGATGTGCAACATGGATGTTTGTAGACATTGTGTTTCTCGAAGTTCTGATTCAAAACTCCATCCTAGCCAATGTAGAGTTGGATTGTTAGCTTGAGCATGTTTTAATAGATAGCACCTTCGGGTGTTTGGCGCATATGAGCGCATTTTGAGGGGTGAAACCCTCAATCAATATTGGTTTGATCATGTTTGCTGAAATTCGGTTGCTTGATTTTGTTCATGTTTGTTGTGGTCAGCTCAAATTTGTGAAATCTTCACCGAGGTGGAGAATTGTTGAAATACAGAGAACATACAACAAAAACATAGTGAAATACAAGGTTGAAGAAGAACACACCTTAAGATCGGCATGTCGGCAACAGAGAAGACAAAAGAAGCTTCATCGGCAACCGAAATCGTTGATGTTATTGCTGAAAATCTGCTGGAATTTGGTTGGACTTGAAGATGATAAAATAAGGAAGTAGAAGGCAGAGGAAGGTTTTCCACCACCACTCCTTCACCGTCTCCATTGGCTATAGAAGGGGATGACCCTGTGCTTGAGAATATATCCTCTAATCGATCCCTTGTGAGTGTTTCTTGTTAGGGTTTTGTTGTTCCCTTTTGTGGGAATGAGTCTGTGAGAGAAAGAAGAAGGGGAGGTGACAGGAGAGCAAAAGTTATTGTTTTGTTTGTGTTTGTGATATACACAACCGCATATATTTGTGTGGTGTCATTTAGACACGTGTATGTGTAACGTCACTGACGTTTTGTAGCTCTCTCTAGTTTTATTTGTTCTATCTCATTAGTAAAGTTGTTATTTGTCGTGGACGAAGGCGAGTTTGCCAAATCACGCAAATTTGTTTGGCTCCTGTATTTGTTTGTTAACTTTGCATTTCGGTATTTGTAACACTTCCGCCCGTAACAGTTCTCAACAAGATACTTCCATATAGTGATCCCACTATCCGCCTCAACAATGTGTCATCATCAGATCTTCGAAACCAATCACTAAGGATGTCAAGTTGATACCATACTAGGATCTAACATACTTGGCAAATTCTTTGACATTCTCATAGGATGACTTTTGAGAAGAAGTTTGGATGAATGTGTTGGATATATATCCTCATTCGATTTGGCCATGCCCTCTCTTAATAGCAAAAAAACTGGAATGCACTAATATGCACATGAGGCGATACACGTACGTATACTTTGTCTCAAAGATTCCAAGTGCTTTAACCAACTCAGTAAGCGTGATTGAAGTAATGGTGATAGGATTGTGGTGTCATTTGTCGATGATTTCCGGTATGCCTAACTAAACCAATACACTTGAGGTACGTGGAGATTATGAAGTTGAGTATAAAAGTTCATTATATGAGCCTATGCACAAAGAAGCTCCTCTCCTTCAACCCCATTACTCAATTCTCTATCCATAATTATTAAAATTTTGAATCAATTAAACCATTTTGAAGTAGTTTCAAGAGAAGATGTGTTGGATATATGTTGACTTTGGGTCAACTTTGAGTCTAATTTTAGGTGGGACCCATGCCTCGGTTCAGGTGGGTCTGGGTTGGTACATGTTCACACAAGGTGAACAAAGTGGAAGTTGGAAATGCTCAAAATCATGAATTGGTGAATGAGCAAATTAGATTCAAAATGGTGTAATCAAAGAAAACATTTTTTTTATTCAATGGGCTTAGTTTTGAAACTGGGTTTGGGTCCTTAGGGCACCCAAGTTTTGTGAGAAGTAGAGACCTACATTCATGTCGGTTGACCAAAATTATCACATGCATGTGCATTGACTCTGTTTGAATCGTGCGTGTGTGCTTCGGCAAGATATTAATCTTTTTGCCAAAATTTTATTAAGCCTTAATTTCATGAATTAATGAAATAAAATTAATTGAATCTAATTAATAAAGGGAAGATTAATTGAATTAAAGAATTGACTTTTCACTTTTCATCTTCCAAGATTAATTGAATAAATTAAAATATGACTTTTCACTTTTCATCTCCAACAATTAATGGAGAGACTTTTCATATGATGCCTCTTCAACTATCCAACCCGTGGCTATAAATGGGAGTGCAAAATGTCATTTTGGTATCCGATTTTCTAAACTCTCTGGCGCTTGAAATTCCTATCCCACAGTTCGTATAGTTCCTTGATAGTGGTTTGTTCCTATTTGGATATCTCAAGGGGCAAGTGCTTCACCAGCTTGAGTGGTCAGAAGGAGTCCTGGGAAGCGGCACTTGTACAATCCGTAAGCACCGAGGAGTGCAAAATCGCTTTAAGGAAATCATGTCAATGCATGAGATCCTTTTGTGTTTATCGACTGTTTCAAACTAAGTTGTTTCAACATTTTCTCAATTTTTTTGTTTCTAACAAAGTTAAAACGATTTTATGTTTAGCTGAGTTTCAAAATTGGGTTTTGTCAAATCGATTTATCGATTTGGTTTTAGGTTAACTATATTAAATTAATTCTAATTTTGTGTAAAATCAGAGATTCAAAGATGTTAAGTAGAAATCAATCTCAAAATATTCCACCGTTTTCTGATGTGGGAACGCAAGGGCCT
Organism: Berberis thunbergii; assembly: GCA_003290165.1. Lineage (NCBI taxonomy): Eukaryota > Viridiplantae > Streptophyta > Magnoliopsida > Ranunculales > Berberidaceae > Berberis > Berberis thunbergii. The sequence continues at coordinate 81,864 of QNQO01001396.1, read as the reverse complement.
TCACAAGTGCCTGTGGCATTGCAAACTACATCCATGGTTGTGGCAACTGTGCCAGTTGGACAATTTGTTCCACCAGTTCCTATTGTATCTCATGGAGACACGCCAGAAAAGTTCAATGGAGCTGATTCTTAAATGTGGTAACAGAAGATGTTATTCTATCCAACCACACTAAACTTGGCATGGTTTCTTCGTGAAACGACACCTGTTCTGATCGAAGTGCAAACATGCAAATGGTGGATACTATGGATGCATGGAAACATTCTGATTTCATGCGCAAATTGAAAGTGTTGGATAATGTGTCCAGCTAGGTTTCGACAGCAAAAGACCTTTGGCAATCCTTGGATAAAAAAATAAGGCCATGGATGCTGGTCTAAAAAAGTTTGTAGTTGGGAAATTTCTCGACTACAAAATGGTTGATTCCAAGACTGTAATCAACCAAGTTCAAGAGTTGCATGATACACATGTCAAAGGCATGGTTCTTAGTGAGTCCTTCCAAGTAACAACAATTATTGAAAAATTGCCACCGGGTTGGAAAATTTTGAAAAATTATCTCAAACACTAGAGGAAGGAAATGAGACTTGAAGATCTCATAGTGACGCTAAGAATCGAGGAAGACAATCAATAACTCCGAAAAGAAAATTGGGAGTCCGACTATTCAGTCCAAGGCAAATGTTGTCAATGATGGATCCAAACGCTAGTATAAGGCCAAGAACGGGCTGTCCGACTGTGAGTAATAATTCTTCCAAAGTTTATTAGTTAACTCAGAGATTTGTCAACATCAAACAAGAAGGTGGTACCTTGGCGACTTACTATGAAGAACTACAAACAATGTGGCCAGGAACGTGATGTTATCAATCCTCCTTAGATCAAGAACGAAATTGATATTTGTACTAATTTAGCAACTATCACAAATTTTCGTCTTTACATCTTGATGCAGTCGTTTCTCGGTCCCTGGTTTGACCTTGATCTACAAACCTGCTGACATGCACAAGAAACTTATGTGAGCCACGGACCACCATTGTGGTGGCCGATGACACTCCAATGCTAAAGTCAGATAGGGATCTGAAGAAGGTGTAGTGTTGTAAATAGGAAATTTCTAGCATACCTTAGCTTACCAACCTCTTCTCTTATTTATAGTGTTGGAGTCCTAATTTGAGCAGGCCATTGATAGAGTAGTTTAGGGAAGGAGATCTGCGTGGAGATCCTTCTCTAATTAGGAGTCGTGTTGTGGAGGAAAGTTTCCTTGTTAGCTTTGTGTTTCTAGATACGCTGGAGATAGTTCCCGTTTCGAGAATAGTCTATAAGTAGAAGTCTCCATATGTGATATATACTCTAGAATCTACTTTCTAGTTGGAAGCAAATAGTTGTAATTGTTGGTCCAACGTTGATTCTCGAGATACTTGCCTTAGCAGGGCTTACGAGTATTGAGGATAGCTGTGAGACATGTGGGCTTAGCAGGCTGTAAAAATTTGAGTTCATCTGGTGGACTGCATTGAGCGGGCTTAAAACCCCTTGGGCCGGATCAGTATTGAGCTGACGCTAGGACTTGTTATTCCTCAAGATCATCATGACACGTGTGTGGCGCAAAGTTGGGACCATTTTAGTGTATCATAAGCTACTCCCTCGAGTTAGTGGGCCATCACATCTGTTCTCTAAGTCACTTCTTGAAAAGATACGCTGCTCATGATGATTGAATCTGAATCGTTGCTTGAGCCAAACACTTCATTAATTGAATGTGCTTCGGTTCAGTAGAGAAGAGGCAGAAACTCAATCCTTATTTAGGCCATCCTTCATGCGGAGACTTGCTCTTCCATTTTATTTACTCTTAGAGATTTTTCTTTGTTCATCTTCTGATTGAAAAGATTATTATCTTCTTCATGGCTCACCAAAACCATCTTGATTATGCAACTTTGGCCAAGGGTCTTGAATTTTTTTGAAGACAGGTTACTTTCTGAATCGGGCCGTGCTGAAATCCAGAAGAAGTTCTGGGGTCCCTGAGGACCTGCCATTATATGCTCTAAAGGATTATCAGATGTCAATGTTTCCATCGACGGGGTTTATCAGTTTGTAGCGTGAGATGTTCCAAACTGAAGTTTGCTTTCCTGTTCTTGAAGTTATTTGGGACTCTTGGAATTTCTTGGAATCCCTCCTGTCCAGTTGGTACCATATGGGTACATGATTGTTCTTCTCATTTTGATCAGAGCGAAGGAAGCTGGTGTTCGCATGACTCCATGGGTGATCCAATTGTTGACTTCTCCTTGGCTGAACGATTACGCCGTTTGCAAGATGACGCTGCATGCTTACTTTGAGAATTTGCTAGATGACTTCAAGTCCTGGAAAAAAGTACTGCTTATTGGCTCTTGCGGATTCAAAGTAGTATTACCAGTTCAAGGGTCTTTCACTCGAATGAGAGTTTAAGCCACTTCGTAGGTGTAGCTTTATCTTCCGATTTTGTTGCACTGATTGTATGCTAATTGTTACTTGTGTTTCTTTGCATGGAGGTTCATTACCATTCCTCTTACCCCAGATGAGCGAAACACTATAAAGAAGTTTCGAGACTTGCTGATGAAGAACATGGAGGATGTCATATGTACTACCAGTTTTATTCGCAGTGGGTTGTGAGACATTTGGCATGAGACCCCCACCCTTTACCGATCATCGGGAGTTAAGTCCGAGAGTGGGCCCCTTCTAGAAAAAGGAAAGCCACCGGAGTTAAGGTTCCTATTTTCTCTAACACGAATGGGCTTTCTAAGACGTTTGCCTATTTTGTAAGTTTGAATATGTCTCGTGTTAGGGACTGAGTCATCTTCCAAATGGTCCACTTCAGTAAGTGAAGAGCGTGAGCCTAATTGGCCTAACAAGATGGAGGCCGAAGTGTCCGGATAGGAGAGGGATCACCTGAGATTAGTAGGGGTTGAATATGCATCAAATCTTAGTGTCGCGCAGGTGGAAGCTCTAAGCGAAAAGCTGATGCTGGCTGCTATGGCGGTTTCTACTGTTGCTGATCCGTCCGGGTCGTTCTGCTAGAAGATCCTGATGAGGATTTACCTGAGGTTCAGGAGTCCAATCTTTCCACTAGTGGGTTGTCCAATAGTGGCCGTGGTGACATGGGCCAAGTTTCTCACAGTCTGCATTGTTCCCCATTTCACTCCAGGCCACATCTCAGGGTGATGAAGGGTCTGTTGGATAACTTGCTTCCCTATCTTCCTTCGGATTCCGCTAAGTCGTCTCACAATAAAGGATTGGTTGTTGGTGACAAAGGAAATGTTGCGGAAGAGGGCTTGAGAGCAGTGGCGAATACGAAGGGTGGTGCTGGCATAATTCCTCATTCGGGAGAGCTCCATCCGGATGCGCGGATAAGTCGGTTTGCTTCGGACGTAGTGAAAATGAGAAATCAGGTCTTGCACCAGGAGGTTGATGTGGATTATGTTTCGAGGAAGCATATAAGCTTGTGTCATAGCCAGTTGATGGATCATGCTCCAAAACCTGATGAGGATATGCTAGAAAGGGCATATGGATAAGGGTTTAAAGTACCTTATGCTGGGAATGTCTCACTTGAGCCAGGTGGCCGTTGCTGGGATGGAAGTTGGGGTGGCTCGTGAGAGGGTGTAGACCATGAAAAGTGTCTTCTTGAACATGCAGAGGATGTATTCTGACGCGGTTCATGAAATTGAGCTGCTGAGGAAGCAGACTGAGGATAAGAGGCTGGAACAGCCGGTCGTTGTAGCTGAGGCTCAGAGGGTTCGTCTGGAAGCTCTTGAGTCTAAATTAGCAGAGACGGTGTCCACGAGGGACATATTCAAGCAGGAGTTGGATCTAGCCCGCCGTGACCTGGAGGTTGTGCAGGAAGATGCGGCTGAGGCACGTTCTGAATTGCGATTTCTCGCTGAGGAGAATGCCTTATAGGAGGCCGATTGGGCTATTCATAGACAACGATTAGAGTCCGATGTGGAGTTCAATGCTTGGGTGGCGAGGAAGGCCGAGGACCAGCTTGAATTGGAACAACATGAGCTCAGTGTTAAAAAAGAACAGTTTGACAACGGAGCAATCTTAGGTCGATGTGCTGACAGGCAAGCTGGATCTGTTCGAGCGTGAACTTGCTGAAGTGAAAGCATGAACTTGCTGAAGTGAAAGCGTGCGAGGAAGAGCTTCTCCAGGAACAAGGCAAGTGTGAATTTCGTTGGGTTGTACACGATAGATTGGAGCTGTTGGCACTGATCCGTCTGGAATGGCACCTCAATCGCTATAATATGATGTCGTATGTAGACTCATCAGTGGTTTCTGCGTCATCTGACAAAGAGGGCGATCCGGATTATGATGCTCAGATTGTGGCACATACAGACACAACTTATGTTCCCTCCTCCATTAAGCTTAGCTCTTTTGTTTCTGTACCCCCTCCCATATTATGCTCGGTTCCCTATTGGATGCTTTATGTTCTGTCTTGTCGTTTTACTTTGACATAGGCTAGTTGGGTCAATAGGAAGTTGAGCGGTCTATTTGCTGTTGAAAGTTTGACCATTTGTGTTGCGAGTGACTTGGAGTCATTGTTGCTTAGATACGTCCAATGATGGGCGTCATTAAGGTAAGCCACTGGGGCTTTATTTCGCCTACCTAATTGCTGGTGAACCATGATAGTCGAGAACATACGTTGTCTTTGAAAGCTTGGGCTGGCATTCCATGTAGCATTCATTCGCGTCATGCTTCATAATTGGAAAAATGGGCACCATGGAAATACATGACACTCGGCCATCTGCGACCATTGTTTCGAAAGAGAGCAGTGGTTGTGTGGCGAGCCGTCTAGGGCTCCCACCTTCCGAACCATCTATGTCCAAGCAGAGTGGACTACAGGTTCTGGGAGCGTGGATTCAGCAATCATGGTCTATTGAAGAGCAATGATCCCATGACTAGCTGTCGCCATCAGTTCGGGACTGACTGGGCTTCCACCTTTCAAACCATCTACACATGCGCGTAGCGACTGAAAGTTTGACGCAAGGGGATTCGGTGACCATGGTCTATCGAAGAACAGTGGTCCTGTAGCAAGCCATTGGAATCAGTTCAAGGCTGACTAAACTCCCACCTTTCAAATCATCTACACCCGTGTGCATCGAGCTACAAATTTGAAAGTTTTCAGCGACAATGGTCTATAGAAGAGCAGTGGTCCCTTGAAAAGCTATCAAAATCAATTTGAGATTTACTAGACTACCACCCTCCAAACCCTCTACACCCGCACAATGGGGGCTACAAGTCTGAGAGTTTTCGGCGACCATAGTCTTTAGAAGAGCAGTGATCCCATGGCAAGCCGTCGAAATCAGTTTAGGACTTACTAGGCTCCCACCTTTCAAACCATCTACCCCAAATACAAGTCTGGGGTTGGTAATTTGGCAACCCTAGTTATTAGAAAAGCAATGGCCCTGTGGCGAACCGTCGACATCAGTTGGATCTAACTAGGCTCCCACCTTCCAAACCATTTACACCCGACCGCAGTAGAGGCTACAGGTTTGGGCTTTGATCAGAAGTTGTCGTCATCAATCGTCACCAGCTAGGCTTACCTGATCGAGTTTGGTGACCATTATCTGCAAAGAGGGTAACAGTCCTTGGCGAGTCGTCGCCACTAGGCATGATAGCACTGATTATACACCCACTTTCTAAACCATCGACATCTGCATTTAGCGAACTAGGTGTCGGGGTGAACTGGAAGCCATCGTCTTTAGCCAAAGCTGACTAAGCTTGCCCGGCTAGGTGGGGGCCTCCAACTAGAGGTGTGCGAGTCTATATCCGTGAACGGAGTGCGTTGTGTGGACGAGTTATGAAAATATGGGAGTACTATGAATCCGCTGGTGATATGCAGGTGTGATCCGTGTGTAAGAACTAACTAAGGTTTCTAATGCTCGCATCAAGCACGTGATAGGATACCGTTTGAATAGTGGGCCGAGCCCATGGGCCCATAAAGTAGGAGCTAGGGTTTCTTGTACAAAATACGCTACGTGTACAGCATGGATTGCATGGTAATACGCATACAACACAGATCACGAGACGGTTGAGTATCGATTACTCCCTTACAATTAAAGGGGTTGCATGCAGCCTCGTTGATTGGACAAACGTGGACTTTTGCAGTTTCCTTGGGAACCGTCGTCTCCTCATTTCCCATACAGTATTCAATGCTAATAGTTAATGCTGAAGCGCCCGTGTGGTGAACCATTATGTCTATATAACAGTGTTTATTCATCGTTGTAGCCATTATCTTCTACAAAATGTATCTCCTGTAATGTTCTCACTTGAAGAAAATGTTTTGGATTTTCTAAAGACTGAAGGGAGATTTCCATCGTTGGAGTCTTCGAATGTTTTGTCATTTGCGCCCATGAGTTCCATTGAGACTTGTTGTTATGCGTGGTTATCTACTCTGGGCGAGCACCTAATTGGTTCACTGAGATCTCGTAATTTCTTCTCATGTTTCGAAGAAAAAGTACAAACTCCTACCCAAGGGATGAATATGTTGTGTATTCGCCCGCGCTTTAGTGTTACCTTGTGCCGCTCTGCCCATCGGTAGACGGTTCATGCGGCTAGTTTATGGTTGATTGAAGTGTTGGCAGATGTGTCATTGCTTCTAGGGGTGGTATCTCTGAGTCACCCCGAGTATCGCGCATGGGAAAAGTGTCCTCGCTTGACAGCACTATGAGACCTTGACTGCTTCGTCGCTTGCGTCCATCTTTGTATGTCTTCTTCTACCTCCTTTGGGAGGTCGGACGTCGTTTGAGGAAGTTTGCAACTCATTGCAAGGTCTGTATTGTCGTTGTTGGGTCACTTTCTTGGGGTGACTTGGTGGAGCAACCGGCTGCTCTGTACTTTCAGCCTTTTTTTTGCACATTTGTCCTTGATATTGGGACATGTCTCTCGGAGGAATCACTGCACGAAGTTTACTTGGGGTACATTTGTTGTCGCTTTCGAGTCTTCTTATGTAGTCGAACTGTTTAAGTGAGTCTTTACTTTATGTCGTAACGGATTCAGATGCTCGTAGTATGTAGTCTTTTATATCTGCCTCAAGACACTTGTTGTTACATCTTTCTAGTAACCAATAGGCGTTTTTGCGTAATTCTTTTTTATTTCTTAAATGATTTCAAATCACATAAGCTTCTAAGAATTACAACTCTACATTGACTATGGAAAGGAAAATAGACAACTGAAATAGACTAACTGTTGGAGGAGAGAAGTTGATCCGGCCTTGAAGTGAATTCGCATGGCCCTTGCTGGATCGTTGATACTTTCAGCGAACTGCCAAGTTTCGTTGAAGTCTCTAAAGTTACTGAAGAGTAACCTTGCGTGGTGGTTAATTTTCGCGCCAACGGAATGTCGGGGGGTTCTATTCTATCTGCATTGACTTTTCCGCCCTGCCGGGTTGATGAGCGCATTGCTCTTATACCGCTTGATTGTCCCTTTTTTCTAAAACGAGCCACCGCTAGTGGGATCTCGTGCGAGTGGAGCGATGCGCCTAAGTCATTAGTTCTGGCTCTAGTTCAGATTGCGCTGTGGGATCCATTTGGATCTGGGAACATTCTACCAACTTAAGTGCAGCATAATGGCAGCCTCGTGCCATATAATGGTCCACATATCGTTCCTTCAGAGTTGTTAGAAATGTACTAAACACACTGGTGAAGGGTGGAGACTACTGCTTCTATCTGGTAGAGCAATGATCTTCCCAAGATAAGGTTGTAGGTAGACGATGCGTCTAATACCATGAAGTCTAGGAACTGGACCTTTCTCAATTGTGGCTCTCCTGCCACTACTGCTAATCTTATCTTCCCAATTGGGAAACATTTCTCTCCGCTGAATCCAATTAGTGGGTAGTTTGAAGACGTCAGGTTCTCCTCCTTGAGGTCCATACTATGGAGCACGTTGCATAACAGGACATTGAGTGACCTTCCCATATCTACCAGGGTCCTTTTTACTTCCCACCTTGCAATGGAGACCGATATGACAAGAGCGTCATTACGGGTGCTCGAACTCCTTCGAGGTCCTTGTCTATAAAAGTTAAGGTGGGAATGGGGTTTTACACCTATCAGTAGCAAATGCGTATGTCCTCATTTGCGGTCTGTATCCGCATTCCAGTAGAATCTGCTTGCGGAACCTGTTTGACTGGTCTTCATCCGGTCCGACTCCATGAAAGACATAGATTATGCCCGAAGTCTCCTTTTCGATCTCCTTGACTGATTCCCATGATCCCTAGGTTGTTCTGGTCGCTTCTCAGAGCCCAGGAATTCCTTTAGCTTACCTCTGCGATCCAGTACTCAATCTCGTACTTTATACTCTTGCAGTCGTTGGTATCATGGCCACCCTCCTTATGGTATGAGCAATACTTGTTGTTGTCACGTTTGGAAGGGTCTCCGCACTGCTTCAGGGCCACTTCATATCTTTTCAGTTTTTTATGGAATTTAGGACATCTGATAGGCTAGAATTGATAGGGGTCACGCATCTGCATCCAACGTAGTTGGAAGCTTTCTCTTGTCTGGCTCGGGCAGGGTCTGATCTGTTGTCATTGAGTTTTCGCTTGTTCCTTTCTTCATCCTCTCGTCTCCTTCCCTCCTTCCTGTCCTTAGGAGCGAAGGGGTTTCTTTTCAGCTTTTGTTTCCCTCTTCACAATTTTCAATTTTTCCAAGTGATGTACCTCTGGGCGTTCTTAAGGAGTTTCGTCATATCCAAAGGGGGTTCCAAGTGAGGTATTCATACAGTTTTCCCTCCTTTAGGCTCGCTGCAACCGTCAATGAGTGTGAAGTCGTCGTTAAAGCGTGTGACATACTTTCTTAGTGTCTCATTGGATCTCTGTTTCAGAGAGATTATGTAGTGGGAGCCTTTTCGGAAACGCTGACTTCCAAATAAACGCATCAGGAACTCATTTGCCAGTGTCTTGAATGAGTCGATCGATCTCGGTGAGAGGTTGTGGAACCATGTTAGTGCTGACTTTTTCAGGCTTGTAGGGAAAGTTCTACACATCATCGACTCGGATCCTTCTTTCATTGCCATTAAATGTTGGTAATGGCGCAGGTGGTCAAACGAGTCGGTGGTCCTATCGTAGAAGTCGAGCTTTGGAGGTGTGAACTTTTTTGGAAGAGCCTCGTTCATGATACGGTCCCCGAACGGTGGAACAGAAAGACGGTACAAAACGTCTGGGTCGTGCGCCCCTACACGAAAGGGGTTCTGAGGTCCGAGCCTCTCTGCCCTACGAGTCAGTTTTGTGTTAGCTGTGCTGCCTCCCCTAGTCCAATGAGAACTATAGGGGGTTTGACTCTCATGTGCTTACTCTTTGTTGTATTTCGAAGATGGAGGTTTGTGTTACTCCTGATCTCCATTGGCATGTGGAGGGTTATGTTGTGCGAAAGCCTCCACTACTTTGGCGATTTGTTGTATTTGAGATGGCAACAAATCTATTATGGAGTCTGTCATTGTTGTGGCTGGCACGGGGGTGTGAGTCTGTTGCTTGTCCTTCACCGGCACCGCTGAGAATGGCGGTATAGCGTCGTTCTGAGCGTTTGACGTGTCCTCTTGTTATCCTTTGTTGTGTGATCTAGTGGTCACCATCTCTTTGTATTTCGAAGAGAGACGATGCTAGTGAAAGGTTAGGAACTTTGTCGTCCCTGCGAACGACGTCAAACTGATGCAGTCATTTCTCATTCCCAGCCTTGACCTTGACCTGCAAACCTGCATAAGGAACGCATGTGAGCCACAGACCACCATTGTGGTAGTCGATGACACTCCGATGCTAAAGTCAAACAAGGATCTGAGGGAGGTGTAATGCTTTAAACAGGAAATTTGTAGCGTACCTTAGCTTACCAACCTCATGTCTTATTTATAATGCTAGATTCCTAGTTTGACCAGACCATCGATGGCGTAGTTTAGGGAAGGAGATCTTCGTGAATATCATTATCTAATTAGGAGTTGTGTTGTGAAGGGAAGTTTCCCTGTTAGCCTTGTGCTCCTAGACATGCGGGTGATAGTTCACGTTCCGAGAGTAATTTGTAGTTAGAAGTCTCCATATTTTAAATATACTCTGGAATCTGATTTCTACTTTGAAGCAAAGAGATGTTGCAATTTCCCGTTCGAAGCTGATCCTTGAGATATATGTCTTAGCATAGCTTATGGGTATTGAGGATAGCAGTGAAACACGTGGGCTTAGCAGACTGTAAGAATCTGGGTAAATCTGGCTGACTGCATTGGGCGAGCTTAGAACCGCTTGGGTCGGATCAGTGTTGGTCTGACGCTAGCATCTGTTATTCCTCAAGATTATCATGACACTGTATGGCGCAGAGTTTGGACAGTTTTGGTGTATCATCACATCTAATTGGCAGGATTAGAATCTCATCTTGATGCAACTCATGCCCATGTACTTCGTTCTTATCCTCTTCATGATTTCCTAGAAACGTATGCCATGATTTGGGAGGAGGATATCTGCCTGAAAACTATAAATGGGGAAAAGGCTAATGGTAGTGCCTTGACTGCACACAAAGGAAGAACATGCAGCTCGTATGAACCTTTTAAACACTTTTTCAGATCTGGTGATTCAAATCTGACTAAAGAGGAATAATTTGCTCGAAATTTTTGTCGCCTAAAATTCCAAGCAAATCAACATTTTTTTTTGTTCCCCTCTTATCAATTACCTACAAATTTCTAAGAAAAATACAAGTAAAGTAGCTTGTAGGGGTTATCGTCCTACTTACCAAGTTAAAAGGATTCAAAGAAAACACTTAAAAAGATCAACTAAAATTAAGAATTTGTGGAAAGAAGGGAAATAAGATTTGGAGAATATAAAATGGTTTTTTTTTAAACAAACTTTGATTCAAAATTGAGGATGAAAATTATTAAACAAATTTATCAATTAAAAGAAAGATCTCAAGGATTGGAGAATTCGCCTCTTAGCTTTCTATAGCTTAATTTAACACATTATTGTAAATATTTTTTTAAACATTTACTTAAATTTCTTTAATTTTTAATTCAAGACCAATGCTCAAAAGAAAATTATTTTCTAAGATATAATTTTTCTTACCTCTTTCGATGATAAAAGAAATTCCTTAACCATCATTAATCCACTCCTCTTTCGATGGGGATTTCGCAATGAATGGTTATAATTTATAAATAATTGAAGAACTATGAAAAACAAATATATTTCTTATTTCCAAGATCATATCTTCATTTTGCATAATCCTTCATTGTTCATCTTTCGATTTGACAACTTTGATTCATTGGTTGAATCTAGGATTAATAGAAATTATACAAGTTTTATTTTATTTTTTTGTTAAAAAAATCTCTACATCACTCAAGTAGGTTTCATTTTCTCTCCTTGAGATGAAAGGTTTAGCCTACCAATGTCATTGTGATGAAATAATCTAAGAGTGGAACTAGAAAAGTAGATGAGGAATTAACTAATTAAACTAAAAGATAACTGATGCATAAAACAAAATTTAACTTTTATTAAATTCAAAATTAAAAACTTACATGTAACTTGAACGAAGCTCCAATGAAAGAAAAAAAAACTATTGTAAGCTAGATTTATAAAATAAAGCTAGATGTCGTAGATCTTTTTTTTATGTCTTTCTTCAAGAGTTTGAGAGTCAATTTATAATTTTTCCTACAAGCTACAAATGTGAAAAATCCTACAAATTTCTTGATTATACTCCAAATCATATCATATAAAATCAATGGAGTCATAATTAGGGATAAATACATCAAGATAGTCCTAAATGGAGGTAGATACATAAGACAAAACTCAAGGTAATGGAATTTTATTTTATTTTTCTTTATGATCAAAATTGAAGTATGACAATAATCAAATTCGAGACAAATAGAGACATTTAATTGATTTTAAGCACAATTAGAGGCTAATAAAGAGGTAAATGGGGCATAAAAAATTAATGTTTTGGGTGTTTATCAAGGAACGCAAGTATACTCATTGTGGTAAGATTAACTATACTGTGGAAAAATGTTGGACGATACATGGTCGATCTAATAGGGCTGATAAACTTATCGCTAAAAAACAAGGAAGAATAGCATCCCTTGCTAGTACTTCGACCACTGCGAATGAAGATGAAGCCAAGTCAGGTGTATTCAGTTATGCTTTATGTACTTCAACTTCTGCATGTGGTAATGCATGGATAGTTGACAGTGGGGCAACAAATTAATCATATGACTAATAACCCTAATAAATTCACTACCTTTACTTAAAACTACTCAAATTATGTCGTTAAAACTGCCAATGGTCAATTAACCTCTGTTACCGGTATTGGAACTATTCAGCTTACACTCAACATCATATTGTCCAATGTTCTTATTGTTCCCTCTTTAAATAATGATTTATTATCTGTCTCTAAACTTATGACTGCATATTCCGATCATTTTTTCCCAAATCATTGCATCTTTTAGGACCCTCATACTCAAGAGGAGATGGGACGTGGTTTTAATAAAAGGACTTGTGGTACTTTCATGGGTCAAAGTTGAATATTGCAGCAAACCAAACTAGTTAGTGCTCATTGTATAATCATAAGTTGATTTGGTTATGGCATCAACACTTTGGACATCCATCTTTTGGCTATTTAAAATATCTTTTACTTACTTTGTTTGAATCTTGTGCTAATGAATTCAAATGTGCTAGTTGTGAGACTTGTGTTTTGGCTAAAAGTCATCGTATTATTTTTCCATTGAGTAAGAATAAAACATCTATGTTATTTACTTTGATTCATTCAGATGTATGGGAACCCTCTTAACATCCACTTTTGCTGGTAAGCGCTTATTAACGACTTCATTCAAATTACCAAGAGTTATTTACTTAAGCACAAGAGTGATGTGACTAGTGTTCTAAAACAATTTTGCACTATAGTCCACACTCAATTTTCTACAACTATCAAAAGTGTTGCAGTCAGACAATGGAGGAAAATATTTGACAAATTACAATGGAGATGAATATCTCACAAATGACCTTGTTGTTTTCTTTTGGTCACAAATGCATACTTCACCTCAAACGACTGGACACACGGACCAAATCACAAACACAAAACTACGTGTTGGAAAAGGACCAAGTCAAAACTCTTCCCATGCTCCCTCAGGAACAGTCCACTATATCACACGAGTCGTGACTCGTACAGTTGCTTAATTTTCCGCTGTTGGGCAGTCAGGCTCTGCTCCTCAAGAACACTCCATTATATCATGTGAATCATGATTCATATAGTGGCTTAGTTTTCCTTTTTTGGAAACTGGTTTCGTACAACTCACTTTGTACGGATTGTACAACTCAATTTGTACAAGAACAATAATGCAACACCATCTGTATTAGAATGTGAGGCCTCTATGGCCATATTGTACCACTCTGTACAATTCACGACGCTGGAGTAGGGCATTCATGTCAACATTAAAATCATTATCTCAATCTCATAAACATACTCCACATGAATTTTCAAATACCTGCCATGGATGCTTAATTATGCAATCACTTTCATATGTTTTTTTAATAGCTCAAAACAGTAAATCATAGTCTGTTACAATTTCAACATTCATGCAACAAAATTGTTAACGATCATTCTCTAACACAGTAGACTTCCACACCTCATGGCATTACAACATATCATTTCTAAATCTCATTTTATTAAAAAATTCACATACTCAGAAATACTGTTATATTAAATTAAAAGAAAATGTTCTTGCTCACGTTAACGGAATGGGTTTGGCAAACCAAACATCATACAATACGACATTGTTTCAAACCTACAATAACATACTTTTAAACTCAGCTAAAACTTTCCACTAAACTCCACTAAAAACCTATAATAAACTCCGCTAGCAACTTATCCTAAACCCAACAAAAATCTTCCATGAAGCTCAACGAAACCTGGTCTCAATTCAGCCAAAACACGATCCAATGACTCAGCCAAAAATCTGCTGGAAATAACCTCATTTCATCTTGCAAAACAATCCCAAAACAATCATGTTTCAGCACAACAAATCCAATCATGTTTCAGCTTCCACAACAGTCCCATCACAACCCAGTTTGTGTGAAAAAATGTCACTAATTTGTCCCTGCAGGCAGCCCTGCAATCAGCCATATTTGGGGAGATAAATCGTAACCCAATTCAGCTCCAAAACAATAACTTTTGAATTTCATAAAGGCAGTCTTAAACAAACCTAAAACATCCCAGCTTTCACCCCCAAAAGGTCCAATAACAACCTGATTCATTCCTCAAAACCCATCTGAAACAGTCTCTTCCTAAAATCAATTAACACAACTTTCGAACTCACTCAAACTCAGCTGAAAACAGCCACAAAACTATGCTGAAAACAATCACCAAACTCTGCTATAACAACCCTCTAAACATCAATTTAAACAACCCTCCACTCAACTGCAAATAACTGTCTAAAATCAATTAAAACGACCTTCAAAATCAGCTGAAACCAGACCTCTAAAACCAATCGACAACAACCCTCGAATTTAGTTGAAGACAACTACATTTGAGTCTGCCCAACAACCGCAAACAATCAATGATCCAATGCACAAAATATTCTCAAAACCACTATGCTTTAGTCTGCACAAATAATCCCAAAACAACTTTGTTTCTATCAGCAATGGACTCCCAAAACAATCATATTCATTTCCAAAATTACTATCACAATTCGGTCCCAACATAACATGTAGACTCAGTTATGTTGCTTCATAACGTAACAGTGACCAAAAATATCAACGATGGAGAGGAATACCAAACATAATAGCAATAATAGAAACATTCTAATATAGCACGCTTTAATAAAGGAGCCAAACACATAATTTAATATATCAATATAAGTCCATTGTACAACAACCTTCATGTGCTAATTTCAAATTAAGCTATGATCAGTCCATAACAAGTAATCAAACACCAGTTGAACCTATAAACACTCACAACATCTTCACAAATCAAACCTGTAGCATTCACTCAAATTGAATTCAAGTAACTCTTACAAAACAAACAACGTGCATTAACAACTACCCAATTCAACCCCACATCACCAAATCACACAAAATTCATTACTTAGATCTACTCACAATCAAGTGAAAAACAACAATTAATAATCTACTCACCTGAATCCTCTAAAATCAGCACAACGAGCTCCCCAAATCTGCAGAAATACTCTAAACGATGAGCAACCTGTCCAAAAAATCACAAAAAGGGAAAACACAATTTGGCACCTGACCAGAAAACCACTTATCAGCGAAACATATCCAATCATCACTCCGACGAAGCCTAAATTTTGACGAATATTTTCCGAAACCACCCTACACTAATTTGATCTTCTCCGAACATAGCAACAGGCCTTAGACTAGCAGAATAGCATCACCGAGCGACGAGACAGTAAATCGCAACTCACTAGTGCAATCACAACTGGACTCACGTCGGAGAACCTCCCTGACAAACTCTCTAAATCAATTGTTTCTGAATTTTCCGGCCAAAACTCCACCCACCTCTGTATGTGGGGTATACTGGCTCTGGACATCGACACAAATACAATCAAAGGGAAGGATTGGAGTTTAGCTGCTTGGACAGCCAGCGAAAGCTCCGATCGAGCTCTCTCTGCGAACATGTTTCTGGCATGGAACAAAACCGAAAGGAAAGGGGAGAGAGAAGTAGGAAAGATAAGGGATTTTGGGCCCGGTGGGAGCAGTTGAAATGCTTGGTCACCAAGCTTGCCTCCAAAAACAGGAGTAATTCTTGCTGGCCTGGGCCAAGCTGCCTGGGGAGGCGAAAATACACATTTGCCCCCTCCCCCAGGCAGCAATCTCGCCCCTTTCTCAAGCCAGTTAGAATTGGGGAAGAAGAAGATATGAACGCACAGGGAAGGAAGGAGGAGGAATAAAGAAGAAAAAGGGGAAGCTTTCCTTTTATATGTGGGTGGTTATTCGCCCCACTGCATTTCTAAGGGCATCCTTCTGTTAAATTCCAGAAATAATCTAAAAAAAAATGTATCCTCCAATAAAAACACTACCATGATAAATCCAAAAGCTCCAAAATCATTTATGGATTTTACATCATGCACACCTCAAGGAAATCTCGTCCTCGAGATTGTCTAATGAAAAAGCTCTGGGTAGCTTTATCGCATCTTATCCTCAAGCTCCCATGTAACATTGCCCTCTTGATTACTCTACTGAAGCAGGCTAAGGGTTGCATCCTTAATCTAGAAATGAATAATTCAAGTAATTCACATGTATTCGTCAACGCCAATTCATAACCTGAATTCGCAAAAAGTTTTTCTCTTCAACTTGTTAATCAGTCCACTCTATATAAAGACTATCGCAAAAGAGCTCAAAGTAAACTTGGTAAGATAAACAATCAAAACACAGATGAATCGGAGAATCTAAGCAACCAAACCCACACCAATCAAATTACCAATACCCAATCAAACAAGTATCGAAACTCGACAAAAATGACTCTCAAACCAGCCCTCCTAAAGTCACTAAAATGACCCCAAAACTCAACAAAAAATAGCCCCAAGAAGGAGAGATAACTAAAGTCTTGCTCATCTGCTTAGTCGAATTCCAACTTCCTAACTGATTATCAAATTTACCCATGATGAGAAATTTAGTTTCTCCACGGAAAATTCTTCCTTTCACCACCTCACCCCCAACACTTCTTTGCTAAATCATGAGTGAGACGCATCACATATTTAATATCCTTCATAAATAACATTTTCAAATTTTGAATCTCATGAATCCAATACACAACTCCCTAGCTTCATGTTCTCAACAATCATTTGACAACTATTAGATACTCTAGTATGCTTCATATGCACCAAGGAACAGTTCAACAATTCCTTTTGTCAAACAGTTCAAATCTAACACATAGCTTCAAAACTACATCACTAGATGCAACCAAGTTACACCCAAGAATAAACATTGAGGGTATTACACTACTCAGATTTGTCATAGCCTACAACTTCACTGATCATGCAAACAAAGTAAACTAAGTTACTTCAATTCAGTTCTGCAATCAAATAAACTTAGAACACTATAAGCATAGAGCCCAAACCATTCTAAAACAACCCAATCAATGTACTATACAAAAAACAATAGCAAATCTACCATCTAAGCAACACAACACATATCACAGAATCACAGAGCTAGCAGGAGCACACCAAGAAGAACTCTTCGGCCAAATACTAAGAGTCATACACACCTCAAAAGAATTATTGATATTCCTTTGACTGCGAATGTTCTACTCAAACATCATGATCCAGATTACAATCCTTGAGGACCCAATCAATGGCGGTAATAGTTTTGTTCACTAAATTTCTCTAGTAACCCACAATATAAAGTTCATTTGAGGCAACATATCCACCAATATCTCAAACGACTCCCTAAAAGAATATATCACAAACATCTGCAAATATGGACTTAGCCAATTGACAAGCTTCTTATACTTCTCAAATTCCTCTTCAACTCTACCCAACAAATCAACGGTGGGGGTCCTTTACACGCCATCACCTCTCAAAGAAAAACTTGGCTCCGCACAGAGACTAAACAACACACTAACATTTCCAACTTCTCTACCCAATCCCACGTCCAAAGGCAAGCTAAGCAATATTGCTTAATGTAACCATGGCTCTAATACCAAAACTGTAGCACCTTGATTTCCAAGACACCGAAATATCTCGAAACCAAGATTCAACCAATTTTTTTTTTCAATTTCTATGTCCATTTACTTTACTTTCCAATGGTTACTTTTGCTAGCACGCAACAAAATACAATTTAAAGCAAATCCTAAACCAAAATGTTAAACTTACCTCTCAGTTGTTCGACCACGTACACAACCACTCGATCATTCGGCGCCTCCTATAGCACCACCACCACCTGCACTCAGGTAAGGGTACACGCATTTGCCACCAAACAAAGTAAAATGGGTGAGCTAATGCTAGGATGAGGAGATTATAAATTAACAAGTAAACTTAAAAACTATGATCCACATCTTAAAATGTATCCACACATACCTCATATCATGCTATACAACTTATGAATGATGCAAATTCATATAATCAACAAAAGCATAACAATTTAAGAATTTAATCCTTTGAGATAAAGCACAACATGTGGCACATAATTAATCAGTTTATCTTTCTGTGCAACTCAAATGCACATTTCGATATTATTTTAACATGCTCAAAGTACTTCATTTTCAAATCATGACATTCCATGTTTAAATCATGACATATTATTTCCAAATCATGCCATACTATTTTCAAATCATGGCATACTCTTTTTCAAATCATACATTACCATTTTCCAATCTTGACATACTCATTTTCCAATCATGTCATACCCTACTGGTCCTCAGGAACTCCCACTTTGTATCACTGAGTCAAAGCTCGTACAATGGCTTTTTTCCCTTTCGGATAACAAGCTACATACAAACTTTCAGACCATGAATACCTTGTCGCACATATCCACGTGTCGTATACTCGTATGTGTCTCACCCTGACACACCTCCATACGTGTACCAATAATCACTATATGTATGCATTTCAAACGGAATGCCCTTTCTAAAATGCATACTTCACTTCAACGATTGGACACACGGGCCAAATCACAAACACAAAATTGCGCGCTAGAGGATGAATGACTCCAAACTTTCCCGTGCTCCCTCAAGAACATTCCACTGTATCACATGAGTCATGACTCGCACAGTGGCTTAGTTTTCCACTTTTGGAAAGTCAAGCTATGCTCCTCAGGAGCACTCCACTGTATCACGTGAATCATGACTTGTATAATGGCTTAGTTTTACCCTTTTAGAAATAGGCTTCGTACAACTCACTCTGTACTGATTGTACAACTCAATTTGTACAAGAACAATAATGCAACATCATGTGTATTAGAACATGAGGCCTCTATAGTCAATTTGTACCACTCTGTACAATTCACAACACCGGAGTAGGTATTCATGTCAACATTAAAATCATTATCTCAATCTCATAACATTCATAACATATTCCACATGAATTCTCAAATACCTGCCATGGATGCTTAATAATGTAATCACTTTCATATGTTTTTCAACAACTCAAAACGGTAAATCAGAGTCTATGTTACAATTTCAACATTCTGCAACAATGCTAACGATCATTCTCTAACACAATATTCACATACTAAGAAATATTGTTATATCAAATCATTCCAAATTTCATTTTATAAACAAATATTCACATACCTAGAAATATTGTTATATCAAAATTAAAAGATAATGTTCTTGCTCACCTGAGCGGAATGGGTTTGGCAAACCAAGCATCATACAACACGACATTGGTTCAAACCTACAACAACATACTTTTAAACTCAGCTAACACTTTCCACTAAACTCCACTAAAAACATGTCATAAACTCCGCTAACAAATTATCCTAAGCACAAAAAAATATGCTATGAAGCACAGCTAAACCTGGCACCAATTCAGCCAAAACACGCTCTGAAAACTTTGTAAAAATTATGTTGGAAATAACCTCATTTCAGCTTGCAAAACATAACCAAAACAATCATGTTTCAGTCTGCACAACTAATCCAATACACCCAGTTTTCAGCTTCCACAACAGTTTCATCTCAACCCATTTGTGTCCCAAAATGTAACTAATTTGTTCCTGTAGGCTACCTTGCAATCAACCATATTTGGGGCAATAAATTGTAACCCAATTCAGCTCCAAAACAATAACTTTTGAATTTCATAAAGGCGGTCCAAAACCAACCTAAAGCAGCCATATTTTCAATCCCCAAAAGGTCAAAAAACAACCCAATTTGGTCATGTAAACCCAACTGAAACTGTCCCTTCCTAAAATCAATTAACACGACTTTCGAACTCAATCAAACTCAGCTGATAACAACCATAAAACTCTGTTGTAACAACCCTCTAAACATCAATTTAAACAACTCTCAACTCAACTGTAAATAATTGTCTAAAATCAATTAAAACAACCTCCAAACTCAGCTGAAACCAACCTTCTACAACCAATTGAAACAACCCTCAAACTTAGTTGAAGACAACTAAATTTCAATCTGCCAAATAGCCCCAAACAATCAATGATCTAGTGCAAGAAATATTCTCAAAACCACTACGATTTAGTCTGCACAAATAATCCCAAAACAACTTTGTTTCTATCAGCAATACTCTCAAAACAATCACATTCATTCCCAAAACTGATATCACAATTCGGTCCTAATATGACATGTAGACTCAGTTACGTTGCTTCATAACAAAACAGTGACAAAAAATATCAACAATAGAGAGGAATACCAAACATAGTAGCAATAATAGAAACATTCAGATATAACATGCTTTAACAACGGAGCCAAACATATAATTTAGCATATCAATATCAATCCATTGTACAACAACCTTCATGTGATAATTTTTATTACGTTGTGATTAGTCCATAACAAGTAATCAAACACCAGTTGAACCTATAAACTCTTACAGCATTTTCACAAATCAAACCTCTAGCATTCAACCAAATTGAATTCCAGTAACTCTTGCCAAACAAACAACGTGCATTAACAATAACCCAATTCAACCCCACAACTCCAAATCACACAAAATTCCAAACTTAGATCTACTCACAATCAAGTGAAAAACAACAATTAATAATCTACTCACCTAAATCCTCTGAAATCAGCTCGACGAGCTCCCCAATACTGCAAAAATACTCCAAACGGACCTGTCCAAAAATCACAAAAAAAAGAAGGAAAAACACAATCTAGCACCTGACCAAAATACAATTTACCAGCAAAACATATCCAATCACAACTCCGACAAAGTCTAAATTTTGACGAATATTCTTCGAAAACCACCCTATACCGATTTGATCTTCTCCAAACATGGCAACAGGCCTTAAACTAGCCGGAATAACGTCACCGAGCCACGAGACAGTAAATCGCAACTTACTAGTGCAATCATAACTCAGACTCACACCGGATAACCTCCTTGACAAACTCACCGACTCAATTATTTCTGAAATTTCTGACCAAACCCCCACCCACCTTTGTATGTCGAGATATGAGGGATTTTTTGGCCGGTTGGAACTGCTGAGAGAAGGAAGGAGGACAAAAGGGGAACCTTTCCTTTTATATTGGGTGGCTATTCGCCCCCACTGAATTTCTGAGGGTACCCTTTTTTAAAATTTCAGAAATAATTCTTTAAAAAAATTATCCTCCAATAAAAACACTACCGTAATTTCCAAAAGCTCCAAACATTTACGTGTGTTACATGGATCACTTCACAACCGTCATCACAACTGCCGTGCCATGCTTGATGACATCTTCCCTGATACCCAATGCAAAAAAAGGCATGATCAAAGAAATGGCAAGCAAAAATAAAGACAATGTCGGATTGTGGAGGTTCTTGTTCATTATGGTTGCAAAAAAATGAAATTGATAGATCAGTACTCTAAGGGATGAGTGTGTTGTGTGTTATGTGTGGAGTAGTGGTGAGTACATAGGTTCGAGCTTCCTAATTTTGTAAGCAGATGAGATATCATATTGATGAGAAAAATCAGGGAGATCATGCTTAATTGGTAATTATGAACCCTAACAATTTTAGCACTTCATTTAAAACTTCTAATACCATGCACTATGCAGCAATTGCCTCTTCTACCGTTTTGGGCTATATGCATGTTTCATCAATCACATCCTCTTTGCCAATAATGGAAAGAAAAAAGAAATGTGCAACAAGCTTAAATGTTGCTTAGTGTGTGTATCAGTGCATGTTTCGTATTTATCCGGTATTTATCCGGAATGATAAATAATATAAGGTTTTATCCAAGCCCAATTACAGTATGATCCTCATCATGGTTCTCGTTTATTGTTGTTTACTTAACTGGGAATTAGAGTTTTGGTTGAAACTGGTACATAGATCATACAAAAATGAATATCGTAGGGTATTTCTGATTGCATAAAATCCTATGTCATGGGAGTCTATGAGAGAACCACCTAAATCTAAGTTAATTTGAAGTTCACTCACCAATTCACCATTAGACTTTGTGATCAATGGTGGGAATGAAAGTCTCATAAACATGGGAATCGCTACAGCACCGAGTAGGGGCGAATTCTGTCTATAGGACATAGCATATCCGTTAGCCTCTATCTGTCAATCAAGATGTACCAACTCCGCCAATTCAAGATAGTGATTTCGCAAGCCTCTATCTGCAATACAAGTTAGTAAAGTTATTTATTTTATTTTATTTCGTTGTAATCAATTCATAATGCAAATATTATTTGTATTGTTATATTATTTATTTCAAATAAATTTATACATTGTTCTGATTGTTCTCCAACACCATGTTTGTTACTCTATTTTGCTCATTCTTGAAAAAAGACTAAAACGGCGGTTGGAGGTGTTTTGCTTGACGATTACTCTATTTTGTTGCCAAACATCTTACTTAGGGACCAAGGCATCCACCAATGTCAGTCCTCGCACTGCAAATGGATGCTCTAATGCGAAACTAGGTGCACCCAACAACTCCTTCCACTCAGCCAAGGAATGTGATTTCTCGAAATATGTCGATATTTCACCAAATATTTCTTTTTTTGAAGTTACTGAAATCTCTTTCGAAATCTGAAATATGTCAAAAAATTTCCTAAGAAAATAATTAAATATTTTAATCTCTGTATGTTTTAACATTTTATAATGTTATTTTAGTATGATTGATTCTTATGTAATATTCAGTTTGTATGACGCTACCGAGGGTGTATTGTATATGGATTCTTATGAAATTGATAAATAATTTGAAAAGTCCACGGACTCTTTAAATTGTCCACGGACTTCTGCTGATTTCTTAAATCCATAGACTTTTGTTACAGACTTTCTAAAGATTTATGAAAATCCACGAACTTTGTATGAACGACTTTTACAGATTTCTAATTATTTGCAAGATAAAAAAGAAGTTGATAAATAGCATAAAGGATATGAAGAAATCCCGTCCAGAAGCACAAGTTGTTGCTAAGTTGCAGAAGACAAGCTTAGAGCTAAGTGAAACAATATTTGCTTCCCAGATAGGAGCACTAGAGAATGATGATGGACTTGCAATTGCAAGCTTTGTGTTTCTGTTGATGGAAGTAGTGTACAAGGTGGAAGTACTAGCAAAAGAAGTTGAACAACTGGGTGACCTAGCTGCCTTTCTTTCTGAATAAGCCATTAAGCATTTGAATATGTGATGATGCATGTATAATCAATAATCTAGTTTCATATTGAACTATGTGAAAATCTCTAGATATGGTATAACAATTATATCCATCGTGGTTTCATCAGGTTGAAGTATCATCAAAACTGAGAATCCCACACTGCAATGTGTAAGTGATATTGCAGTTCTCAAAGATGATTCAAGGACAGAGGAGAATTTTTGCTCTCTGACAATTTCAGGTTGTTACACTTAAATCTTGACATTTAAACCTCAACCTATCTATATGTAGACAACTTGTAAGATGTTATGTTTCTATCTATATGTAGACAACTTGTAAGATGTTATGTGTTCTATCAAAAGTGATAAACCTGTAATCTCATTGAAATATAATCAAGTTACAAGTAAACAACTTTTGATGCTTCAATTGACAACAAAAACTGGGCAATATAATCCTATTTCTTTTTTGAACATGTTGTAACAACTTTGTTAGGAACGATATTTTCTGTCAAGGGTCCCCTGATGATACAAGGTACAATAATAGAGCAAACACTCATCGACTACAATTTGTCAGATACCCGCAGCAGCTTATATCATCTAACACCTACAATTTTCCCACCTTGACACCCATTTTTTCCTTCCTTGACAATTTGTCATGCAGTCCCAAAATAATTGATGTGGGCGCTTCCTATTTCCTTGATAATTAAGAGAAGATGTATTTCATAAATAAAAATTTAGCATGGGTTACTACCATGTGAGCACTGAGCACTAAACTACAAACCCTTGGCTGATCAATTCTGAAGCCTGAGAGAGTCCTGCTGAATTTTGTGAACGAGTAGCTTCTCGTCGGAGAAATAGTGCATAGAGGAGTTCATTCCAAGCATCAGGGACGCCAGGCAGACACCAGTGGCTACAATCTTGCCTTTTAAGAGGGGTAGGGCTTCTCTTGGGCCCCAAATAATACAAGGAAGCATGGCCGTCTTTCCTCCTTGATGTCATCTGGGTTATGTTTAACAACATAAGGTTTGTCAAGTCTGTCCTGTTCGAGTGCCTAGATAGGACTTCATTGACTAATTTGAGTAGACCCTAATTTATAAACCTTAATTTAATCCAAACCCTAACTCAAAATCATCAACGATGCAACTATGAGCACTATGCAAAGATAGAAAAAGAATCGAGAAAACAAGAGGATGGGAACCAACCTCTTCGCGGCTGGCACAAGGAAGAACTTTGGGAGACTTTTTTTCACGTTGAAATCTTTGATAAGAGGCTGGCAAAATATTGAACTTTGTTATTTATACCTAACACTATAAAGTCCATGAGAATCCATGATTTTCCAAATCCATAAATATGAATGATATTTTGAATACCCTACAACTTTTGTGAACTTTCTGAAATCCATATTGAATACCCCTACACTTTGTGGATTTCAAAAAGACTTTTTAAAATCCTGATTGAATACCCCTAGACTTTTGTGGACTTTTTAAAATTCAAATTGAATACACTTAGATTTTCAATCCATGAATTTATTAAATTGCCCACAAAATCCAGATACAATACACCCCCCTACGAGTCGTGTGAGACTTTTTATGTACAATTTAAGAGATTAAAATGCATAATTTATATTGTTAAATTTGAAATCACTATCTAAATTTTTACGTTTTTTTTCGCAAAATGAAATTTAAAATATTTCTTAAAATCAGGGTTCGAAATTAACTTAAAAAACGAAATCACAATTCTTGGACTCAGCACATAACCGATTCAACACCACCTTCACTCAACTCACCGAGTGCACTCAGAATCGGGTCGATAAAGCATTGCATTTGCGACAACTCCTCCATTTTCCCCCAAAACCGTCTAGGTTTTCGTTTCGTCTCTGCACTCCAAAATCGCCACGGTAGGGTTTTCTGATTTTGCTTCGTTTCGAAAATTTTCTCTCCAAAAGGTTTCATCTTTCGTTGTTGATTTTGGTAAATTTTCGGTCTTTTTTGCAGATCGCAACACTTTCTCACTCGCTCGAAGAGGTTTCTCGGTCCTTCTCGCTTTGATTTCGGTAAAGTTTCTTCAAATCTTCGATTTGAGGGTTTTTTTTCGTGTTTGTTTACGTGATTTTGGCGAAGTTTCGTGTTTTTGCAATTAGGGATTTTGTTTTGGTTGGAAAGTAGTTCGTGATTTAGGGTTTCGTTTTTTATGAAGGTTAATCTAAAGTGAAAATTAGGTTGAAATTTGAGTTCATATTATCATTATATTAGGAATCAAAGAAACCCAAACTTGAAAAAACCAATTTATTTTAATTTGTATGGGTACCTTGAAATCTACAGTGATTGGAGCACAAGAGAATCCCATTAAGGACCATTTGAACTGTATACACTTGATATTATGACCCTTTAATGTTGTTTGGATTTTGAGATTGATAAGTGGTAATGGGAACTCTTTTAGTGTAAAGTGATTGGTATGACAATAATCGTCACCGATTGCGTTTGGCCGTAAAGTGGGGAGCGAACTTTTATAGTTATTACTTATTGGTAGGTTTGTAACGTAGTACAATTTCTGACTAATTATTTAGCAAAGAAAAATAGTTTGAGATTTTGTTCGTCGTGCTTGGTAAGTGTCTTCACTTTAATGTTTGTTTGTAGTAAATGAAGAAAACTTTAGGGTTAGTATTGGATGGTTATATAGTAATGGTATATATTTTAATGTTTGTATTGGAATATATGGGATGCATAATAGATGGAGAGGGCATTCTGAGTATCCTGGTTAAATGTATAGATTGGAAGGTATGTTATCGTGGCGGTCTAAAAAGAAAACCTTTCTAACATATGCACTGTTTGATTGATACGAGAGAGTGTATTTTGTAGTATTATCAGATTGTCTTGGGTTTCGAATTCATAAAAGGTAGCCTTAAGAATAAGCAATTTATATACAAAGTATCGGGAATGGGCTTTGATGATGATGATGATGATGAGATACAAATATTTGAATAAGCAATGCGACAACCGGTGTGGTTTAAATAAAAATTATGAATTCTGTGCAACTGAATTTGATTTGAGCATATTTTGTTCTCAAGTTCATCTTATTTTTTATACCTCTGCTTGTGAACTTGTATATAAATATTTGTCTCAGATATCAAGGGCAGTGATTCAGTTCAACTATGGGGAAAAGGAAGTCTAGGGCAAAGCCTCCTCCTAAGAAGCGGATGGACAAACTAGATACTGTTTTCAGTTGCCCTTTCTGTAATCATGGGACTAGTGTGGAGTGCCGCATGTAAGTGCTATTCATATTTTTGTCCCTTTTAGATACTGTTTTCAGTTGCCCTTTCTGTAATCATGGGACTAGTGAGGAGTGCCACATGCAAGTGCTATTCATATTTTTGTCCCTTGTGTATGCATCAGCAAAAAATCAGAATCACTTTTGATGATTAGGAGTATGCTGTAACACGTAGGATTAGAAAATTACAAAAATAAACTGAGCTTATTAATCATATGTTTGCATTTTTCATACATATATTTTGCAGCTATTATCTGTTGATTATATGTTACTAACTTATTAACTCAACATCTGTATCTTGTTTCAGCGATATGAAGAATTTGATTGGTGAAGCAGTTTGCCGGATTTGTCAAGAGAGCTTTAGCACAACTATTGATGGTATTAGATCATTAGCTCTCGTACGAACTTAATAATTTCTTAGTTATATGTCAATGCCAATATTCTCTAGTTGTTGGAAGTTGGAACGACTACAGTTGAGGAAACCGAATCTAAAAATTTGCTAGATGCTAAATGTATTCCCAAGTTTCAAAAGCCAATAGGAAAGGATGTTAGTGTTCAAATCCCTACTTCACATATTGCATAACATTGTGTATTCGTAAGATGAGCTTGTCTTGTTAATTTTCTAATACTAGGAAAAGAGGGAAATGAAATGAAAATGATACAGAAGACTAATTGAATATGTACTTCTGGTTAATTAGGGGGATGTGAGTGGTTAAGATTGCCACAATGTAAAACTTGGGCCATATTATATGTCATTTCAACTGGTGATTATAATATTGATTACTAGAAACTCAATTTTATCGACTGTCTTTTCATATCCAGGATGATTATTAAACTCTGCATTTTCTTCAATATTCGGACTATGCTAAACTTCCTTTTACCTTCATGGTTGCTAATTTTATTGAATGTCTTTTCATATTCTGGATGATTATCAAACTGGGCACATTTTCTTCAATATTGGTACTTTGCTAAAATTTCCTTTTTCTTTCGTGGTTGCAGCTTTGACTGAACCTATAGATGTGTAAGTTCTTTCTATTCAATTATTTGCCTCCAAAACCAGTTCCATTTTATTCTACTTTGTCGGGTCTGATGGTTGAAAATTTTGAAACTCAACAGATACAGTGAATGGATTGATGAATGTGAGCGGGTTAACACTGTTGAAGATGGTGATGCATAGGGAGGCAGCCAGACCTTCATATCGAGCTTGAATGCAAAAGTGACAATGTCTAGTTCTAAGACTTGAATGTATATGTACTTGCTATCAGTTCGTTTTAGAAAGGCTTGTTACTGAAACTAATATTTTTGGGTCAGAGGGTGCGCAGCATACATAAGTTGAAGCCCCCACCCCCTTCTAGACAATAGGTCTCGAACATTTAATGGTCCATGAATATCAACTCTACTAGTAAACTTTGGTAGTATGTACTGTACAAATGAAATAAAAAGTGTTGCAGATGCTTAATGTTATATTTGATTCAAAATTAGTCAAATGCTCCAAATTAACAGTCTAAACCAACTTGGAAATTGGAATTGGAAGTATTTGTTAATGATCCAATATAATTTATTTGGTAATAATTTCTTGATGCCATAAAGTGGTGTCATGTAAAATTTGATAGAATAGATAGCCATGGAAGAGGGTTGAGGGTTAGTTCAATGGATCTTTGATTTTTTTTTAAGAGGCTGCAATGTGGTGATTAACCAATGTCTTTACAATTGCAATGGTGTCTATTTTGTTGAGAGAAAAAATTAGCAGCAACGAAACCGTTCCTACGTCTTTCTGTCTTTGCTCTACATGGCGGTGTTGTCCCGTTGGCTTGGACCCTGCTATGGAACAGAGATTTGAAGAGAGAAAAAGAAGAAGTTGTGATGTGGAGGGTGGATGGTTGGGATGCGGGGGAGGAGTGGTGGTAGTGATGTGCAGTAAAGATGAGGCAATGGTGTTGGTGGAGAATGGAGAGGAACGAGTGTTGAAGGAGAATGTGGATTGGGTTTGTGAGGTTGGAGAGGAAGAAGATTGAAGAGAAGAAGAAACGTGTATGCCCTCTCTCTCTCTCTCTCCTGCAACAAGGTGAAAACCATTGTTAAAGAACATTCTTAAATTAATACTTGTAAGCTTCGTTTTTTCTTGTTGCTACTAATTTAGAACCTGAGTGATGCATAATCTCTAATCTCTTTTCCATTGGAGATGCTCAAAATAACTATTTGGGTTCAATTGCGACCAGAAATTTTTCATGAAAAAAAATCCATGAAATCAGCAATAAAGTGATTGATTGTGGGTGAAGGCGAATCCCGGAGAAAGAGATTGTACGACTTCTTGAATGCAAAAGCTTCTAGAGGGTTCAAAATTTTGGTTTTAAACCAATTTTACATGTTATTGTTGGGTTTTAAGCTAATGGCATGACAGCTCAACGGTTAGAGCTTGGCTGATGGTATTATTAGGTCATGGATTCAAATCTAATTTGCGACATCTTTATGGGTTCAAACCCTGCTTGCCTTTCAAAAAAAAAAAAAAACTTATCGCTAACTTTTAGTTTCCAGTGTTGCCTTCTCAATTTTTTGGTATTTACAATCAAAATCATTAGGTATACGAATAGGTACAGTGGTTGTTTGTTTGTTAAATGAACTTTTTTTTACATTTTTTACTATTTTGCCTTTCATATTTCATTTTTACAATCAAAATCAGTTTTTTCTAAACATTGATTAATTATATAACTAAGCCTCAAATATTATGCTCGTAATTACCTATAAATTATAAATATACTCTTACATGTAACTTTTGGATTTTCATTTTATCTTGCACATTTCATACTTTTTTACAATCAAAACCATCTCTATGATTGGGTTTGATTTCATAAGGAAAATGATTGGGTGAAAATGAGTTAATTTAAATTTCTAGCAAGTGTTTAAATGAAATTGAAATAGAGAATAATGTTGCATTAATATTAGAAGAAAATTTTTCATAGAGCCAATAACGAGTAATACTGAGATTTGGTGGGCAAACATGGATTTTTTATACAACTCGTTAAAAGTCAGAGGTTGTTATTTAAAATATATATATATTTAATTGAAAATGAATTATCACATGCTTATATACGAAGGGGCATAACACTTATTTTGCATGCTAATATAAGTGTTTTGCGGGCATACTTGACTAGTTTTAGAAAATTTAAAAGTTGAGGTAGCAAATCCCAAGGCTCAATGTTGCTCCCTCGTTGCTTGTGACAGACCTTGCCGACTTTGGAACACATTAGCAAGGATTGTGATTTTGTTTTTCGAGTTAATTTCAGTATCTTGATTTTAAGAAATATTTCGATGTGTAAAAAAAAACGTAAAAAATTCAAGAATATATGAAAATATATAATGAATTTTGAGGGTATATTAAATATGTAAAAAAATATGGAAGTAATAAATATATTAAATACATTAAATGAAACCAAAATACCCATAAATAGAAAATCAGGAGTAGTTTCAAAAATCAATATATAAGTAGAAGAAGTAATAATTAGAAAAATATGAGGTGGTTTCAAAAATCAATAAATAAATAGAATAAATGATAATTAAAAAACTCAAAAATTACAAAAAAAAACCCGAAATTTTTCGAAAAAATCCTCGTTTTAGTAGCTGGTTTTTTTTTTTTTACGAAAAAACCCTAAAATTTTCAAAAAAAATCTCGAATTTTTTTGAAAAAACTCTCGAAAAATTGTAACTTTTTATTTCTCCCTTTTTTTCGTAATTTCAAAAAAATGAAAATTTTAGCAAAATTTTGTGTTATTTCGCGAAATCACAATCCTTGCACATTAGCGGTCAGGTGGGAGAAAGATAAAAATTAATCTCAAATCCAACTTCTTGACACCAAATGAATAGGGTGGCAAACGCGTAGTAAAATCTCAATCATATAGTCATCCATTTTTCCAACCCCATTTTTCATGTAGATTTTACAATCGGAATTAGGGTTGGCCATTCCATCTCGCGATCCCGATCTCATCCCGTCTCAATTTTTTTGGTCTTATTGGGATTGATTAATCTCATCCCGACTCCGTCTCTTCCCGATCTAGAATGAAATGGGATGGGATTAAGATTTTCAATCTCGCCAATCCCGTCCCGTCCCATAATGATTTTGTAATATTTATTATTAATAATTTTATATATTTATTTTAGAATTGCAATTGTTTGGATGCCAATATAAGTTTGGGCATAATGTTAAAGGTTGTGTATTATTGTGTAACATAATGAAGTTTATCATGTTCCAGGTTGTGTATTATGTTTGTTATGTTTATGAATGAAGTCATAATGACTCAATGAAGTGTGAATGAAGTCAGAATGAAGTTTATGTTACATATTGTGAATGAAGTCTATGTTTATGTTACAGATTGTGAATGAAGTTTATGTTACATATTGTGAAGGAAGTCTATGTTTTTTTATGTTACAACATAGTAATATGTTGCCCATTACTATGTTTATTATGCTAAAGATTGTGTTTATTATGTTTTGTTGAAATATGTTATTGTGTTACGTACTGTAATATGTTACAGATTGTGTTTATTATGTTATAAATTGTCAAAATAATTTATCAACA
Organism: Berberis thunbergii; assembly: GCA_003290165.1. Lineage (NCBI taxonomy): Eukaryota > Viridiplantae > Streptophyta > Magnoliopsida > Ranunculales > Berberidaceae > Berberis > Berberis thunbergii. The sequence continues at coordinate 50,872 of QNQO01001396.1, read as the reverse complement.
GATCGGGCATGCTGATCTCGTCCTGTCCCGAACCCGTTTGGGATAAGGCGAGGTCGGGATGAGGCATATCTCGTCCCGATCCCGAATGAACGGAATGGGTCCATCCTGTCCCGTGCTCACCTCTAATCTGAATGATGGGTGTTCCCATTTTTAACCCAAAGATCAATTCTAACAACTTATTTTACCCTGTAATGGATTCTCCAGCGGTCTCATCGAATATCAGAAGAAAAAGCCTCGACGAAGAAGAGCATGAGAATATCTACGAAGCGGAGACACAGTCCAATTGGATGACTCTGATACTAGAATATATAGCATAAGGAGCCTTATCAACAAATAAGGTCGAAGCACGGAAACTTAAAAACAGAGCAGTAAGGTAAATTCTCTTAAACGATGAGTTATACAGGAAATCGGTAACTGGGCCACTGCTCTGATGTCTATCGTCCTCAGAGGCTAGACAATTCTTGGAAGCTATCCACAGCGGCATATGCGAAAATCACCCAGGTGAGAGAGCCCTTACCCATAAGGCCCTGACTTTAGGATACTATTAGTCGACCATGCAGCGAGACGCCAAAGGTACAGTCTGCATGTGCGACAAATGTCAGAGGTTCGCACCATACACCCACATGTCGACCCAATCACTAACTCCAATGACTAGTCCATGGTCATTTGCGCAATGAGAAATGGACATCTTGGACCGCTCCCAGCATCGGCTAGTAAAAAATTCTTTTTTGTCACCATCGACTACTTCACCAAGTGGATCTAGGCCGAGATGCTATCCAAAATAGGGCAGGTCCAGATCGAAAAATTCATATGGACCGTCATCGTCTGCAAATTTGGCATCCCCAGAGTATTGGTCAGCTGCAACGGAACCCAATTCAAAGGTAGCAAGGTCAAAGAACTGTGCAAAGGCCTGGGAGTGAGACACCACTTCTCCTCACCGGGACACCCCCAGGCCAACGGTCAGGCAAAAGTTACCAACCGGACAATCGTAGAAGCCATCAAAAGAAAACTCGATGCAGCCAAAAGAAAATGGGCTCCAAAGCTACGAGGAATACTTTGGGCATATCAAACAACCAAAAGAATCCTTACCGGGTAGACACCCTTCACCCTAGCATATGGGTCATAAGCTATGGTTTCGGTAGAGCTTGAGGTGACAACCTTCCGGACGTAAGAGTTCAGACCGGACGAGAACGACGAAGCTTTATGCGTGGGACTAGACCTCCTCGACGAAAAGCGGGATCTGGCCTCCACCAAGATAGCCGCCTACCAACAATGGATGGCGCAATACTACAACAAGAAGGTCAAGCCACGCGAATTTAAGGTGGGAGACTGGGTTCTACGGAAGACCCAGCAAAACACCAAAGAAGTCAGGGCAGAAAAGCTAAATCCGAATTGGGAAGGACCTTACATAGTTGCTAAGGTTAATAGGCCAGGAAAATACTGGCTGGAAGATGCCAACGATGACAGGTTAAAAAGACCATGGAATGTAGAACATCTCAAAATGTATCATCAATAAAATATTTTGCTTTTACCAAAACTTCCACTGCTGTCCATTACAACCCTTGTTAACCCCGGTTATAGCCATACTCCGACATTTGCCCAAAGCCTAATCCGCCCATGCGAGTCACGACGGCTGAGGAAGTGGGAGTCTAGTCAACGCTTGTCCGCTGATGACGATAATTCGCCAATGGATCATTGCTCTCAATGTAGACAAAGATCGCCAAATCAGCCAGGTAAACTTAGTTAATTCGCGACTAATGACGACGGCTTCTGTGCCCAAAGCCTAATTCGTTCTGCACGGGTCATGACAGCTGAGGATGTGGGAGTCTAGTCAGCGCTTGTCCACTGATGACGACGACTCACCGAGGGATCATTGCTCTCAATGTAGACGGTGATCGCTGAATTAGTCAGGTAAGCTTAGTCAGTTCGCGACTGATGACGATGACTTATGATTCCCAAAGCCTAATCCACTCCGTGCGGGCCGCGATGGCTGAAGAAGTGGGAGTCTAGTTAAAACTGGCATTGACGACTCTCCAAGGGATCATTGTTTTTTATACAGAACTTACCAAGCAAAGTTTAAACAATCTGAAACTGATGACAACAGCTTCCGACATACAAAGCCTAACTCGCTCCGCGCATGGAACAACAACCAAAGGAATGGAGGCAAAAGTCAAAGCTAGTCCGCCAACACTGAGATAGTCATTGCAAACAACGACTGAAAGGATTTGGTTAGCTCTTGACCAACGACAACTCCCGATAATCAACCCCTAATCTGCTGCAACAGCAACACAACACCACAATATATTTGGACTGACAAAAAAAATTTCGCCTCTACAAAGCAACAAAAGCAAATACGATGATGCAAGGTAGAATAGTACTTTCATTCAAAAGAGAAAACATGTCTACATGATATTCGCCAAAGAAGTGACATTACAATCTAAGGAGAAGTATCCTCCTCATCTCCTCATCAGTTAGCCTCACAGCGCCAAAGTCTTCCCCTTGCTGAATCGGCCCAAAAGTTTCCCTCTTATAGCGGGCGAAGTTGAGATCATTGTAGGGATACTCCCCCTTAATCAGTTCTAAGAGCTCCAGTCTGCCCCGAATTACCTCGAACGAGATTAGTGGCCTCCGGCCAGACACATCAAAATCTACTGCGCCAAGCAACGCTTCGTAATGCGAGCGCTCCTCGGACATCATCTACTCCGCCTACAGAGCATGGCAAGGCCCTTCGTCTATAGCGGCTTCCAGCCGCTGCCTTTCGACGAACCACTTCGCCTTCGACTGCTTCCTCTCAGCTTCTTCAGCACTTCATTCAGAGGCCCACTTGTCCATAGCAGTATCCAGGCACTCCAATTCTGCCCTGGTCCGCTTCAGCTCGGCACGAGTCGGCACCAAGTTGGACTCAGTCACCCTCAGTTGATCCCTCATTTCATCTACCGCGTCAACAACAAGAGTCGCGGCCTCCAAACCCTCACGGTCCCGACAGTGCCAAAACTCTCTGCCAGATAAAGAGCATCCGAGTATGACATCTGCAGATCGACAAATGCCTTCTACAAAGCAAGGACCCTCCTACGGGCTCCAGGATACAGCGAGACAAGAGCATGCTTCTCCGAAGTACGGGTACCCGAGGGAGAGGCTGCCACTACAGAAGACTGCTTCTTCATCGAAGCAGCCACGAGAGGCACGTTTGCCTCCAGCTCATCAAGCTTGGAGGGGCTGAGCAGGGCCAGGCTCCTCTTCCTCACACAATGAGCAACCACCCCCGCAGCCAAGGAACCCGATAATAGGTGAGCCCCATAAGAACACCGCAGCAGCCCGCTGCGTACGACATCTCCTAGCATTATTGCCTCCTCAACAAAAATCAAATGAAGCTCCAAAAACTTCTTCTCCAGTCTCTTATTTTCCTCATTGAGGGACAGAATAACAAACTTCTCTGAAACAAAGGAAAAACATCAGGACCAACGTCACAAGAAGAACGCGCAAAGATATGCATGACCTAAATAAGAACTCACCACAATCGAACTGAATGTATTGGGACACTCTATGATGAAGATCTCCTCCCTAAGCTACGCTTACGATGGTCGGTTGAACCATGACTCATTGCACTATAAATAAGACATGAGGTTGGTAAGCTAAGGTGCGCTACAAATTTTCTGTTACAACATTATACATTTCTCAGATCCCTGTCTGACTTTAGCATTGGAGTACCATCAGCCACCCCATGGTGGTATATGGCTCACGTGCGTCGCTTGTGCAAGTCAGTAGTTTATATTTAAAATTAAAATTAAAGTTAATTAATTTTAATAGTTTTCTCCAATTTCTTACAAAATTTTAAACAAACTCATGCAAAGTGTGACATTGTTTTGTCTGTCATAATTGTTCTTGCACCTTGAGAAAAACCACAATTTGATTTTATTTTAAGAAATTATTTCAAAAGAATGAAATGGTTAGACAACAAAACACGAGTGATACGCTCATTAAGAATGAAATGATAACATAAAAAATTAGATTTTATGTACTTCTGTTAATAAAATTAGATTGAAGTTAATAAACTATGACTTTTTACTTAAATTGCGACTTGGATATGTTAATGACCAACACAAAACATAATCTGATAAAAAAAAACCAAAACATAGAATTGTGAACTGGGATATCCGTGATTGGTTGTCAACTCAGAAGCAGGGGTGAGCATCTCATCCTGTGATCTCGATTTCATATCGATTTTTTTGGGTCATTTTGGGATTGATTAAACTCATTCTGATCCCGTTCCGTCCTTATCTAGAGTGGGACGGGATCGGAATAGAGATTTTCAATCCCACCCATCCCGAACTTATTTATAATTCTTAATTTTAATCAAACTACTTTATAAATAAAAATTTAAGATGTGTTGAAATTAAATCAAAACATTTAGAAAATTTACTTGATTTGATATTTTTTGTTTAGATAAAAACTTTAATTTAGATGTTTTAGGTCAAATAGAATCCATGAAAATTTATGTTTTTCACATTTTAGATTGGTTAGGACAATTATTCTTGTAGAAAAATAAAGACAAATGATGATTTATTTTAGTTTTGCACTATGAGTGAGTTATATGCACAATTATTGGTTAGTGTTTCACATAAATGATGTTTAAGATAAAAATTTGTAACTCCCATAGATTTTATATGACATTTAATATTGTTAAGATGAAAGTTAAATGTACATTAATTTGACATTATTAACGTTTGAGCAATGTGATATTAAATTCTTTTGTTATTCTTCATTAGAGGACTAGATAATCTCGTCCTGTTCCGAACCTGTTTGGGATAGGACGAGATTGGGATGAGTCATACCCCGTCCCGATCCCAAACAAACGGGACGGAATCAAAATGAAGTTCATCCCGTCCCGTGACCACCCCTACCCAAAAGGCAACTTAAGTTCTCAATGCCAAGTGTCAACCCAAAAGGCAACTGAAGTTCCAAAACAGTACATTGGATTGCAGGGATAAATCTCTGGAGCAAATGGCCTACTAGCCCTACACAATGTAATGTAAATCTCGCCTACACAATGTAATGTAAATCTCGCTAATCTTTGCAAAATTAGGAATGGTTTCTTGGATTCTTTCAAGCCGAAAAGGAATTAAATTTCCAATGATGTTGTTTAGAAGAAGCTAAGAGAAACAGCTTAGGCGTGAGCAGAACAAAGTCTCCTTTGTTTGGTGCCCATTCTTAGCTTTGGTTTCATCTAAGAATGTCATCTTCTACCTCACTTCTCCATTGAATCATAGACAAGGATGCGATAAGATGAATAAACACCCACTTCTTGTGAACTGCATGTAGGAGTGGGCAAACGGGTTCAGGAACCGCGGATCCAAACCGAATCGGACCGTTTTACTCCAAACGGTTTGGTTTTGATTTTTAAAATTGTGAAACGATTCGGTTCGGTTCGGTTCCGGAACCGTTCTTAAACGGTTCGGTTCCGGTTCCTAAATTTTTTTAAAACGGTTCGGTTTCGATCCGATTAGCTGAAAAAAAAAAAAAAAAAAAAAAAAAAAAAAAAGTCTGATCTTTTGCTTATTCTTCCATTACTACTTGTTCTTGTTTTTCCTCCTCCCATTCTCATGGATTCTCTCTTCAAGCTACTGTTGGGGGCTGTGCTCCTATTGGTGTCATTTGTAGAGGAAACAAGAGGATATGCTATGGTGACTGACACTGTTTTATGTGACCAGTGCAAAGATGGTCAGAGAAGTCTCTTTGATTACCCACTCTCTAGTGAGTTCCTCTACACATTCTTGCATTTTTTTTAAGTAGCTGTTGATTTAGAGGCATTATTTCTTGAAGACCCAAACAAATTTGTGACATTTTTATAGTTTGTGTTGTCTCTTCAAACCTGAAAATGAGAACAGACAGAGATTTCCTTGGTATGGTTAGATTCGGGTTTTTCATTTAGACTATGATCAAGCTAATGATCGAGTCCATTCAAAATTTAAAAAATGAATTTTGGATCCATGTATGGCAATACATTGCACAAGTCCGTGGCGGCGTGACCTATTAATATTTTTGGAGATATATAATACAAGAACTGTAGGAACCGAATCGTTGTAAACGATTCGAGTTACGTTTGGTTCCAACATTCAAAATAGAGTAACCGATCCGAATCGAAACCGTTAAAATTTTAAACGGTTCAAGTTAGGTTCCTCAAAATTTGTAACCAAACCGAACCGTGCCCACCCCTAACTGCATGTACCAAACCTGATGTTTGGATCGTTCTCTATGTATTGAACCTGCAGCGCAAGTGTGTGAATCATTTCACGTACACATAACAAAGAACAACATTCTGTATAAAACCAAATTCTGTAATGTAAAGAAATCAGTGAGATCAGACATACAGACAATATAAAGAGAATATTTTACTGCATGCAGAAAAGGAGAATTTTACCCCAAGCAAACTGGACAATCTTTTGTATGATAACAAGTCAGAGGAAGTATATTGGGTACATGCACTACTAGCTTGGACAAACTATAGTTAAACAGAGTATATCAATAAGCTGAGGCTCATGACTAAGACCTTTGGAAAAAGTCGGACCTAAACATTGGACCAGAAGAGTATAAACTACTAACTGCAACAAAAGAACTGCAGCTTCATAATATCAGCTCCATATCACCTCCCCCGTGTACAAGTCACGCGATACTATCTGTCATTAGCATTGACCAGTCTCCTCGCAGTTAAGAATTGCATCAAATAAAACCATTGTATGTGTTACTGGCTTTTTAGCAATCAGAGATTGCTCCAACATCCAGATGCGATGAATTATTCAGGACTTCAAGATGACCATAAACTAAGCATACTAACCCCAACAAAAGCACAACAATATGACGTTGACTTGATGTTATTTGGACTTGAAACTTCTACTGATGATTTGTGAGATAATGCAAATACGCCACCAACTTTTAAAGTCTAAGAGAGTCATCAGCTACTGTAACCATGACAATCAAATCCTGTTGGTTTCTGTAAGCAACCAAAGTTTGCTTTACTACGTCCCATAAAAATCATTCAAGTTTTCAACAAGATAACTGTATGACCCATTTACTCCATAATCAAAGCTTTCATTTGGAGGATTCGTCTGATTTGGTGCTGAATAAACATGTACACCGCCATCCTTTGCGTCAACCTTTGTCCTGCTCTTAACAGATCGTTTGTTGTCATTGGGAAACTCAGCAGTTAGCCTTCCCATCTGCTTCTGCAGATCAGCAAGTGAATCATTAGTAACTTTTCCTTTCGGACTCTTCTTTCCATCAACCAGCTTGAGTTCCAATCTGTACAAGGCACATGCATCACAGTTGTTGATTTCATATTCATAGAGATGCCACTCGAGTCGGTTAAGCGGCTGAGGATCCATGTAGTAGGACCTTTTCAAACCTCCAAATTCCTTCATCACCTGCTTCCTGGATTCGTGCCAACCACGACCACTGTAATCTGGCAGTGACCTCTGCTTTCTATTTCCACTTTCAAAGGCTCTTCGAGGCTTATCAAAAAAGAGCCACTCCCTAATTGTTTCACCCTCGAGAACAGTCAGATCAAAGAGCTCTGCAATATTAGAGCTGTCAAAAGGCAGAACTAAACTGACAGAAAACTTACTTGACCAATAACATATTGTTCCATAGTTAAAAGAAAATATTGAGTAGGTGACCAGGTAAAACTGAAAGTGTAAAATGGGTAAAAATGAAAAGCTTTACCAGGAGCATTCCATGGAGATTTTGTTGTTGCAGCCCCTTCACACTCTGGAATTCCAACATCTTTTCCCAATGTCTTTGCACTAAGAGCAGCAAATAATGGCCCGTCCTTTAAACCAATGCCTCCAGGCCGAAGAACTGGAGTCATACCAGGAGGGCCCTCACTCAAAGCTAGAGCAGCATGAAAGCTGCTGCAATAGTCCTGACACCATTCTGATCCTTGAGCTGGCCTGGGACAGTCCCAGAGTGCACATTTTGGACCTAAGAAAGCAGAAGGCGGAAGGTTGATACTTGGCAACAATCCAGAGATCTGGTGCATAGCAACCTCGCCACAAGGACCATTGGCATCAAAACCGAGGTAAAGGGTGTGGTCGAAGTCCTGGTGCATATCAAATTGTTGATAATCCAACTGGTTAGACATATCAAGGTTGTTTATCAGTGCGGGATGCATCCCAGAAGGACAGCCTTTGCCCTGACTAACCCCTTGAAATCCGTGTTCTTGTGGTGCCCGATTCACAAAGAAGTCCTGAAAAAAAAAAACTTATCAGTTATCATCAACATAGCTGGAACTTCTAGTCAATATGAATACCGCAGCACAAGGTTATTATATTTTGAACCAAAAAAACATTATGATTCTCTTTGAAGTGTATCAAAACCTATCCAACACTACATTGTCCTAAAAGTGCTTAAATTTTTATCATTTAGTGAATATACAGAACATGTACACAAAAATCATATTCCACGGGGTTAGAAATTTCATAAGCTATTTTTTCTTTTGCGCGCGTGACCTATAAGATCAACCTCGTCAAAATCAGGCAATTCAAAACTTATCATGTATATATATATTCTCACATAGTTGCATAAGCACAACACAATATCGTCGCTCATTGAGAAGTGGTTAATGACGTTGGAAATCTCAAAAACTGAAATTTTGTAGCATCGATATATGTGATAAGGGATTATCACCATAAAGAATAGGTCATTCTAAAAGTGCACTAAACAACGATAAAATGCTCATGCTGCACCAAGCGCGAGACTTGGCATTATCAAATGTCATATTCCTAGAGTGAAGTCCAAAATATGTGGGGTACTCGTACGAATGAGAGAACTTACATTTTCTGTTTGTGTTTTTCATTCTAATATGACAGCTTTTAATAATAAATAGATATCAACAAAAGCTTCTGTGGCTCAAGCATCTTTGAAATGACACCATCTTTGGAAATGTAAAAAATAAAAATGCATTAACTGAGTATCAGAGTGGAGTATTGAACTTGCAAAGCAAATATTTTCCAAAGATTCTTGCAATCAAAATTTTGTGAAAGCAAAACAACGTATATTTTGAAATTTGCTTCGGTGTTTTTAAAGTTTTATAGGTGAAATCTAAACTTTGTAGATTTCGCAACATTTTGGCAATATAAGAATCTTCACGAAAACTACCGCAAACAAGTCATATGTTGTGAAAGAAATTTCATATTGATCTTGACTATCTTAGTGAAATTTCATGTTTTGTACAAATATACGACTTGATAGTAAGCGGGAGAGATTCATGACAGAGGTTGAAGTATGAAACATCTATCTGGAACCAACCTTGATGTGGTCCCAGTATGCAAATGATCTTGGTCTTGTTTCTTATTAGTCGCTGTTGAAGCGACCTCGAAGTGGAAAACAATGAAAGTTTGGTTTTTTTTAATGGTATAGGACAAGGAGCTTTTAGCATAGCATACTTTGCGCTGGCTCACACAATTTGACTTATAATCTTACTCATGCTAAATCCAACACATCAAAAAGTTTCCATACACATGAAATTTGGTGGGGTCATAATACCATGACATAGATATGACATCCTCAAAAGTTAAGACAATTCATAAGATGGTCCATAATGATTCTTTACTAATAAAGGATATACTGTCTTCAATTCCAAAAAAAAAAGTGTCTGACACATTGAAAACATTCCTTGGACATGTTAATGAACACACCACACTCAAATCACACTTTTTCAAAAAATTTCGAAGGTTTCAATTCTCTATAGATGTTGAGTATAGTATGACCAGTTAGTAGTACATACGTAAAGTATCAGTCTACAAGTAGAAAAATACAATTGGTAAAATTAAATATATAGCTGAAAAAAAATATACTGTAATGTATAGGAGAGTGACACTCTGAGTGTATCGTACAGGCGCGTTCTTTAGTCGACGTGTCTAACATCTGGTACCCATGTTATTGCTACATAGGGGATATATAGATATGTTTTTTCACTCAAGATAAACAATATTGTTTAAAAAGTAAAGTTCTCCCCTAAAGTTACAACAATAAAATTTATTCATCACTTCGAGTGTTTGCTACCTTAATTTTTTTCAAATACCAAGATTGTCCCAAAAAATAAATAAATAATAATTGACCAATTTTTTTCTTCTGTATCCTCTTCCGGGCAGAACCAACACCACTACCACAACCACCCCCATTTATTCCTCTGTATTTCTCCCTTCACCTCCCTCCCTCATTTCTTCTTCTCCTTTTGAATCTTAAAAGAAGTCCTTATTAGTGCTCAATGAGAATCAATATGCGTGTGTTACCACTCCTCAAATTCAAGAAACTTAATGGAAAAACCTCAGTGAACATTCATTTCATGTAGCTCAGTTTCTTCGACCAGACATATTAGCACTCCTTAAATTGAAGAAAGGGATGAAACATAGCCTGACGCAACAGATTATCTTCTCACCTCATGCAATGAAGTAACCATCTATTTCAATGGATGTCCTTCTTCCTGGAGTGGAATCATGTGCAATACTGGCAATGTTGGTATTGTCTTGCTTGATAAACAGAACATTTGGTGATATAGATTTAAGTGTTCTTGCAAACCTCATTGCCTGTTAATCAATCTATCTCAAACAAATGCTTCACGGGAAAAATCCTTATATCCATTTCCCTTTTTTAAACTCTTTTGATAACTCAACATTTCAGATAAAATGTTGACAAATTCCCCTGAGATTGGTATGTTAATGTTGACAAATTCCCCTGAGATTGGTATGTTGCATATCTTACAGAATCTCTCCTTGAGTAGAAACAAAATACTTTGGGTTGATCTGAATTTGATTAATGGGTTTTCCTCTATATCAATCCCTGGATTTAAGTCGAAACTTGTTCTTTGTACATCAAAGAGAATTCTAAAGGATTTTGCACCAATTCCAAATCTTAAGATGTTAGATTTGCATCACAATCAACTGGAAAGACATCAATCAGGAGAATTATTGCTTCTTTCAAGTATGATTCATGTTAATTTTGTTCAAATTCCAGGTTTTTTCTCTTGAGCTTCTCCTTTAGGTTCCAAAGACGAGAGGGAGGAGATGAAGGGAGAGAAGGATCTTTTAAATAAAAGAGAGAAGGATTACTGGCATGAAAAATAAAGTGTGTGAGACAGTAGCGGCATCACTGGTTGTGGTACTGTCAGAAGGACAAAGAATAGGTTGAGTCGCTGACAATAGAGCCAACCTCATTAGTCAATTACGTTTTTATTTATTTATTCTGGAGGCAAATTAGATATTTAAGAAAAGAGAAGAAAAGGTTAAAAGTGACCAACTTAAAAAATGAGGTATTAAATGCATTTGTCATAACTTTGGGGGGAAACCATAATTCTAAAATATGTTTGGCATGTATATATACATATATTATTCAAGTCCAGCTCGCCATAAACCATAAAAGCAATATATATGTAAAGGAGCATGCTCCAAACAACCTTGCTTGCCCCTCCATAAAGAAAACTATTTTTTCCAACATCTGCAATCATTCTGGAAAACCCAAGACATAACAAATCGAATTAAGGAATCAACCAAGTAGGAAATGGACTTTTCATCAGTAACGCATCCCAAATTTGATGTCTCCCCTTCCCACCTAAAACCACCACGATAAGAAAATCTCCTAGATATTGGAGATGTTACACCACATGCATATTGAAGATACTACACCACATACTCGCACATTGAGGACTTGAAATTTGAAATCGCTCCCTTTCATGAGCTTATACTTGACAGCTAAAATTTTCCTCCACAAACTATTTTTTCCCTTCTCAAATGTTCAAAAAGACTTGTTAAGAACGGTTTAGCTCATGATTTGAAATGGCTGAATACCCAAACAACCCACCCCTTCCTTTTGGAACATGCCCAACTCCCATCTTAGGACACGAAACATTTGGATTCTTTCAAGCAATACTTTGAGAAGCTTCTCACAATCTTTTCCACCTTTGCAACCAATGTTTAAAGGTGAAACAAAGATGCATAAAAGTAGATTGGAAGGTTGCGCAGCACTATTAAGTTATTAACCATCCCCCAAACCCAAAGAGATGAAGCACCTTAACTAAATTAAAGTGCCTTTGGAGCCACACCAGCACCCCAAACAACATAGTAGTTCAAATCTGAATGAAGTTGGGCCAAATGAATGCTACAAACAATCAACACAGTGGATACCAAAACATTACTTTACTCCATAATCTTTAATAGAAAGCATCGTCGAAGCACGAAACAAGGAAGCCTTCTATTAAATTTTACGTGAGTGGGGCAGCAAACTTACTAAGACCACCCAACAGGCTAATGGGTCAGTAATCTTTAATAGTGCAAGCACCTTCACACGAGTATGACTGAGCAGTTAATCTTCCCACCAATTCCTTCACCACCTCCAGAACATTCTTGTCAATAAATCAATAAATGCCAACATTGTTTGTACCATTGGAAAGCCATCAGACCATGGCCGTCTCATTTTACAATTATTCAATGTTGCCAGAGTTTTTCTTTATCAGAAGTTATCTCCAATTTATCCTTTTGAGTCTACATCCAATTGATCTATTCATAGACAGATTTTTCAAATCCATAATGGAGTTATGATTTATTCTCTCATCATTAACAAGTTCCCCATCAAGGTTGAATTTTAAATTTGATATCACCCACCCAACCGTTCGCACTCTTGACCACTTCTCAACTTTTATCCACTGTATCACTTGGTTTTGCACTTGCTTATTTGACTCATTAAACCATAAGAAACACATGAGCCACACCATCTAATTAACTGAGGCACTTGCTAATACTTACCACTCAAGCCACAAGGAATGCAGTAAAAGAAATCAACATATGGACTCAATCATGCAGAGAATACCAACTTCCTGACCAGCTAAGATATGATAAGGAGCCAATGCATAACAGATATCAGAAATGAGACAACCAGAATATTTACAAAGGAAAGTTCAGTTGATACTCAAACAATTTAGAAGAAAAAAAAAAGTGTCAGATTTATTCACATGGACTAGAAAATTGAGAAAAAATATGTATGGAAAGTAATTTGCATTAAGCAGGAAATGAGAAGAGTTCAACCGTTTTTAAAAATAAGGCAAATATATTGAAAAAAAAGATCACAAAAGATTCAAAAGTTACCTCATCAGTTTATGATGAGGGAAACCAAATCATAAATTGCCTTCTTTTAAAACATCTCAATTGAGGCCCCAAAGTCAGACTACTAATTTAATGTCATTAATAATAGATTCAACGGCTGAATTTGCCAGTCAACTGTTTTACAAGGAGAAAAGTAATGATGCTATTTCTTTTTACCCAACAGATTTTTGTTCATGAGAATATGCCAGCATTCCTCTTCACTGATCTTTCAAGTTTATGTGCTCGTGAACACAAAAAAGAGGTAATGGAAGATTACCATAAAATCATAATTCAGATCACTTCCAATATTTCCTACTAACAATATAACCTTGAAAAATAAAACTGAACTCAATGTTTGAATGAAAAATTTATAAGCTAACAACCAACAAGTACAAGTGGCAGTGATTAAATCATTGTAAATCAAATGACTTCTACAGAGCTTTATAATACTTTTAGTCTGCTTAAGAAGAAGATCAGCAAAGCAACCTGTGTGCCATAATGACATAGAGCACATAGAAAACTAATTCGAAAAGTACCTATTCTGCTAGTTGCATGTCTGCACATAGAAGGGAATATAATGCCAACCTCCCTCACACACATGGTTATTTTCTTCACCTAAATCTCTTCCTCTTATTTAATGTAATATCAATTGTTAAGAATTACTCAATTGTTTAGTTGCTTCTAAGGGTTTGATTTTGTTTGAAATACTGAAATGCGAAACATCCTGATGAAAAATCATTGCAATTTGGGTCAGACAGGTCTTGCAACCATGCTCCTATTATAGTATTAACTACAAACAATCCATACTTACAAATAAAACCCAAAGCAAATCACCTGATGAAAGACTACAGATTCTCCAGCATGAAGGTTCTGAACATCAGGCTCAGCTTTCGGATTAGTGGGCTCTGCAAATGCACTTGTAGCATCATCATCCTCCTCGCACCGCTGCAACAATCGACAAATATCCGAAGAAAACCCCAAACTACCACCCTGCAAAATACAAATTACATCAACCAAAATCACAACTTTAGCACTGAAAATCAAGGGAAAAGATGAATTTAAAATACCCACAAGAAAAGATGAAGCCGGAGAAGGCTCATTTAGTTCGGCTTTCCACTCTCGCAGCATCTGATGCACTTGCTCCTCTAGAACAGACATATCACCACTCCTACTCTCCTTCCGGGCAAATTGCAGATCCGTAAACACTCCTTGAAGATCATCCACCCGGTTCTTCGCCTTGTCTTTGAAGAGCTGATGAGAAGCAGACTTGCAACCAGTCTTCTTCGAACCCTTCCTCATCGACACCCTTCTTCGCAAAAGCCCTACAAACCAAAACCCACAAAATTTTCCTCAATTTCAAACCCAGAAAACAAAAAACCCACAAATGATTCACAATTTTACAGAACCCCAAACCACCAATTATTCTTCGATCATCAGTTTCAGTCCGAAATCCATAAATTTAAGCAGTAAACAGGGAGTAACAAAAACCCTAGAAATCGATGGAAATGGGCGAATCTGGAACGCAAACTTGGGTGGAAGAGAAACTTACTAGATAATCTGAAATGGGTTTTTGTTGATTAGTTGAAAAGATTGAGCTTCCGATGGTAGAGATGAAGAGAGGATCGAAGAGAGACAAGTGATTATAGACGAGAGAGTGAGAGAGATGAGATTTTTTTTTTTGTGCTTTAGACTCTCTGGTTGCATGCAAAAGCAGAGGGATTTGATGTGTAGGCGGCAAGAGTATAGGGAATTCTATGCTTAGCATAATAATTTGCTCAATCTGTCCATTTTCTAGTAAACTCGGATTTGGGCACTTTTGCATGGCAGCGACTCTTTTGACATCATTATTTTTGCTGACGCGCACCACTACCTTTCTTAAGCACACCGTTATATATTGAAGAATATCACCAATATAAACAAAAAAATCCACCACCACCTCTCTTTTCTCTCGGGGAACAACACCACCATTACACAGCCTCGCCCCACTACCACGGCCTCATCCGGCTGCCTCTTTTCTCCTATTTTCTCCTCTACTATCTTCTTCTTCCCTCCTCTTTTTTGTCCTTCTTATTCCTCTTCTTCTCCTATATTCTTCTTCTCATCTCTTCATGTTCTCTATGTTCCTCTTCCTTTCGCACTAGTTCGAGGGCAAAAAAACTAGATAAGAAGAATAAGATAGCAACAAAATAAGAAGAAGAAGTCGGTGCGGGTGGCGCCGCTGGCAGTAGAGAAAAAATGAAGATAATATGAAGAGATGAGAAAAAGAAAAAGAACAAATGAGAAGATGATGAGAAGAAAGGTGGTGGTGTGGTGCGGCCGGCGGGGGCGTGGTTTGGTGGTGCTGCCAGCGGGGGCATGGCATAGTGGTGTGGCTGGCGGTAGCAGAATGGTGTTGCTCCATCCCTTGCTGTAAAGAAAAAAAAAGTGGAAAAGAAGATAAACAATGGTGAGATAAGGGTTTATATTGGTGGTGTACTTTTGCACATTAAAAAAAACACAAAAGTGGTGGTGATGTGCTTTAGTAGAAGTGGTGTTAAAAAGTCATTTTTTTTGCATTTATATCTTTCACTCCCTCAACTTAGTATCCATTCACCACAAATATTGTTACTTCATGCGTAAATTATGAGTAAGGGTCGTATGTGGCAAATATTTTTGTTTCAAGTTAACTAAAAAACAAGTATATTGTGTAGCAGTAAAGATCAAGTGAAACAATAGCAAAGAATGAGATTTTGCGAAGTTTCAGCGAAAATTTCATTTTTTTTAATTACAAAAAGAAAAAGGGCGACATAAAATATTACATTTTTTTCAAGGTTTTTTAAAAAAATTTCGAGGTTTTTCGTAAATTTTGTGGGTTTTTTTATAAATTTTGTTTTTCATAAAAATACAAAAATCAATTACCAAAAATTGCAATTTTTTAAAATTTTTCGGAGATTTTCATAAATTTTGTGGTTTTTTCTAATTATCATTCTTCTACTTATATATTGATATTTGAAACCACCTCCCGGTTTTCTAATTATATTGATTTCATGTGTTGTTTTATTTTTTATATTTATTGCGTTTAATAGATTTATTTACCCTGCATCTTACTTTTTGTTTTTGTACATGTTTCATATGCATTCGAAATTCATTATATATATTTCATCTATCCTAAAAAAATTTACCTTTTTTTCTTTACACAATGAAATATTTATTAAAATTAGGAGATCGAAATTAACTTGAAAAATGAAATCACAATCCTTGGACAAGAGATAATTAGGGTGAACGGGGATAAAAAGAATGAATGAGGGCATACGAGTGAAAAAAAGAGGTGGTGAGCAGTGAAGATCGAGCGAAACAAGAGGTAACCGAGGTGAGCAGGGATAAAAATAAGGAATAAGGACAAAGAATAGGAAAGGGAAATGGTGTTTGTGGTACGAGTGAAAGAAGAGGTGATGAGCAGTAAAGATCGAGTGAGATAAGAGGTAACCAAGGTGAGCGAAGATATAAAACAAAAGAAAGAACAGGGACAAAGAATGGAAAGGGTAACGGTGTTCGTGGTACAAGTGAAGAGAAGAGATGATGAGAGACCGAGGAGAAGAAAATAAGAAGGAAAAGAGGAGTTTTGGGAAATCAGATAATGACATAGGTGATAAGAGATTATTAAAAGACTTCCATAATCCAATGATGTATTTCAATTATGGAAGGGGTTCTCATAGTTTCACCGTCATGCAATTCGACGCCACTTATTACCTTCAAGAAAAATTCTAGTACCACAAGGTCCACAACACATGAAAAATGTTGGAACATACAATATAGGTGTGAAGGGACACTTCAACCATCATGTATAACGTGCTTTTGAAGTTTTGAATGGCCTTTTGAACATGTTTTTGTTAACCATTGAGTGCAATTGAAAAAATAAAAATAAATAAAAGTCTTTATTATAGCAAATCTCTCAACAACTTATGATGAAGAGCCCCTAAGTTGACTAGGGCACACCAAGAACACTTTTCACCCAACAAAATTATCAAGATGTGAATGAGCCAGGGTTTGATATATTTTTTTAGTTTGATGAACACAATAGTTGGTTCCAATATCATTGGTGATGAGTGATTACTACCACTTTGTAATCATAAGTTCCCTTACAAGTCCAAATTCATGGAATGAAAAGTGAGAGAACCCAAGCAAGATAAGAACATAAAAGATGATGCCCATTTGATTGTCCACATACCCTACAAGATAACAAACAAAAGCCTTTACATAGAAGAACTTGGAAGTGCCACTCCACATTGTGCCAACTGCCAAGCATGGTTGTATTGATTCAATATGCAGTCTTGGTATTCCATCAATCAAACTTCTTTCCTCATTTCCCCCCTTCACTCTGCCCATCCTCTTCATTTCTTCAAAATTATTTCATTGTCCTTTTTTTGTTAGAGAATATTATTTCATTGTCATTATTTACATGTTACCATAAGTTTGCTATCTTTCCAAAGAAACCTAATTTTAGGTTGGTCATGACCATGTCTGTCTATAACCTTAAAATGGAGCAAACCATGTTGCTTCCATTTCATTTATTTTGGCATGTTTATGTATTGGCTTTCAATAGTATTCGGGGCGCCTCTATTACACCATCAGTCAATTTGGAATTTCCTGCGCATTTTGATTGTGGATTTCTATGAAACATTAATCTTGACACTAATTCTGTTTAAAAAGAACAAGTAAAAAAAACCAGAACAACAATGTGAGTTGGAAAGAAAAGGAGTGAAGAGGAAGGTTGAGAGCATATGAGGGAGGCTCTGTAGGTATAAAGTGTGTTCCACTAAAGACCTCCAAGGATTTGCCCACATTGGCTAAGATTCCTCCCTCTTTGGATGCGCAAAAGACATGGATCAAGAAAATGAAAATGAGAAAAAGTTTACAACTTTTTTAGAAAACAAGAAAAGGGAAAATAGAGATGGTTGAAGAAGGAGGCACTCAATATGGGCTTTAGACCATAACACCAGTTGGGTAAGCAAGATGCCTTGAATGATATTTGTTGATAAGCAATCAAAGAATGAAAATAAAAGGTAAAAGTTGCTTGTTTTGTTTTACTTCTCGTCGAAGCAAAAATTTAGGCGATGAAAGAAATACATATGGTTCTTTGTAAAGGGGGTACTTACGAATTACACAACAAAGAAAACACATTTCTGAGGAATAGCCAAGTGACTAAATGATTTTTGTTAGGGCTGTTGATCAACTAAAGCCAATGAGCTATAGCATCAGATGCTTTAATAGTCCTTTTCGATCAAACCCTAGATGCTGCTTATCATGTATTTATTCTTTGGTTTAGTGTATAACAATTAGCTAAAAGAATTGTATAAAAGTAGACCCATGCCTTACAGCGCACAATAACACATATAATCCAGTTATCGAATAAAATCTAATAACACGTATAGTCCAGTTATTGAATAAAATCTAATCGAATGTCAAATCCAACCTGAGCCATTGAAATCTAGTCTTTCAATATATTTTTAACTCTCAACTTCCAGAAAGATACATTATCAAGCACAATATCGACAACAGATCAGGTGCAGATCCTGCAAAAATCCAGTGTATCTCACAATCAAGATTACTGGGATCCCCATCCCTTCCATCCTATTTCCTATAAGATAAAAGATTATCACACAAACATACAGACATAACTGGATGATCTCCCATAATGTTATACATTTGTTCAGTGTCAAGACTGGAATACTGAACTAAAGATTATTGCACTATCAGCCACAATATTGTAGACAGTGGCCGCCATTGTTTGTAAAAAGCAACAAATTTGTGAAATCGTTGAGATAACAGATGAGTCAACTGCAGAAAGCTAGAAACAACTATTGTCTTACTTGGTTGATACATAACCCCTAGAACAAATGTGGGAGAACCTAAAAACCATCAGAAACATTTTTACATGAAATGCAATTACTAACTCAGACTGTTTAACATATTTCATGCTTTACTCAGTCATGTGAAAAGGTTATTGGTTCACGTTGTCACACTAGGCACAAATGAATTCAAATTTAGAGATGAGGATTATGTTTATGCCTAAGCAACACATGAAGAATGACAGATGGGCAAGTAACAATGAACATTTTTGTTAGCACGGCTTAAATGGTTTGATTTACAAATGGAACTCATTATCAAACACCCGAGCAGACAAGATAAACCCTGGCTAAACAATATGAGCTTTCCTTGTGAAGAGAAAAGCCAACAAATCCAGAAATTCCTAATCTTGGTATCAAAAGCTGGATGTTTGAAATTGTACAAAAAAATACAATCACGTATCGCAATGCTTGCCAACAAATCCCGAAACTAGTAATCATGTTATCAAATGATGGATGTCTGAAGTCATACAAACCACAGAACCAGGGATCTCAGTGAGCGGGATCAGCTGACTTCTCTTTTGTGCCATTGGCTTGCCTGAATTTGAAGATTAGTTCTCTTTTGTGCCACTGGCTTGCCTGAATTTAAAGATACTAGGGAGTCCCTGCCCCTTGGCTAGGTGTTCCAGTTCTTCGAGTTTGTGCTTGAGAAGCTCAATTTCTCTTCCCAAATCTTCGCTTTTCTCCTTTATTACCTGAATGAAGACGGATTTAAAAAAATTATTTTCTATAAGAAACTATATACAAATACTTTAACCTTGGACCTCTGAGGGATTTTTAACCTCCCCCACAATTGGTTTTGCAAGTAAAGATTAGTACTAATAGGTTGCAGCATGTAAATCATCAGACGTACATTAGTTATTTGTTGATAGCGTCTCAAGTCTTGTCTTCAAGTTCTGGAGTAATTTCCATTTGAATACCATCCCCATTTATGAAGTGAGACATTAAAGAGTAACACCCCAACAAACATAGCTTTGTGAAGCTAGATTAATTTTGAGTTCAAGGTAAAAGTCCATAATACGAACCTCAATGTCAAATACCAAATATCAATATCCCTTCTCAACAAAAAATTTAGTCTCTATGAGGAAAGCCTTGGGGAAATAACCAAAACTTCAAAGGAAAATGCAGGAAAAAATTCGAGGAACAGATGGCTATTATCTAATTCAAGGTTAAAAACAATATTTTCTAAACTCAAATTTGTTTTGTTCAGGTAAACACAAGTACATCATACTTGTGAAGTTAAATGTGAATTTTCTAAGTGTCAGACCGATCAAATTTTTTATTAAGATTCTTAAGTGAATTTTTTGTTATATGTGACAAGGGAACATGTGCTCTAATGCTGCAACATAAGTGAATAATCCTTGTAGTTGCAATAGGAGAGGGATAGAGTGTAGTTTGTATAGCTTCTTTGTTTTGTGCTTCCACTCTTTTGATGTTTCAAAGGATGTGGCTATCATGACACTTCATTTTCAAAAAGAATCCCATGTCGGAAATGTATTGGACGCTCCAATGCTAGGACGCTGCGGGCTTGACACTCCCACAAAAGATGATGGACTTTTCACATATATCTTTCAAAGGTTTCAACTCTTTCTAAATGTTCTAAATATATTATGGTTAGTTGTACATGTGTGGTTTACAAGTAAAACATGTGATTAATAAAATAAAGTTCATAGCTGAAAAAACATATAATATTGTTATGCACACAAGCTCCCCTGTATCAGTGAGTTTCTCTTAGTTGTCGTGTCTGATACTTGTATTTGTGTTGGTGTTGAGCACTGACACACATGTCCATGTCATTATTACATAGGTTTTTTCTGACTCAGTTTATGTTGATTATTTTATACAAATTATTAAAAGACGAAGAAAAAGAAATTGCTAACTCAGGAGTTACATAGCAATGTCTATCGAGATGGATAGGGTTAAACACAAGGCTAAGTAAAATATCAAAGGATAGTGAAACGATTGAACGGGAGATGAAGGGAATGACATCTGAAATGACCAATAACTGTGAACGGATATGAGTTATGTGCAAAAAGACAAGTTAATGATGCAATAGTATTAACTGTACATACTTGATGCAGGTGCAGCTGATACTGCAGTATCACCCATTACTACAAATAATAGCCGGACAAACCACTACTTCAGTTTCAAGTTATAATGCTGTAGGAGTACAGACTTTCAAGATTTGAAAGAAAATTTCAAGTTTTGTCATTTATGTCAATATGAAAGGTGGTCTGAGATAAGAAATACCAGAGTTTTGGGGAAAGAAATATTTTTTTTTTTACTGTTTTAATACTGCAATTGAGAATGCTTTTCAGTACCTCTAATTCCTGCTTGCGCTTTTCCTCCTTTCTAGCTTCTGATCTAGCACTCCTTTGCACCTCAAAGATCACAGCAGCAGCAGCAACCTGAACAAGTTGAAACCTACAAGCATTCATAAGTTTGCACAATTTGAAGCACTATGAACAAGTTAAACTAGGAACAACACTCAGTCAACAAATTAAGAAAGCACCTAACTAATCTTTCCACTGCAGTGATTGAATGTCAATATCATGTGATATATCGAGTAGCATAAAATTCAATGTCCCGCGACATTTAGGAAAAATTGAAACGTGTCCAGATATGTGCCCTATATTTACAATCAAATTTTCAATAGACATCTTGATAGATTCCAATACATATGCAAAAAAATTTGACACTGGTGTTATGTACATGGAGTATGCATAGAGCAGTAATGGCTTCATTTATTCAATGGGTACCAGCAGGGATTCACCCAATCCAAAATATTCAATCACAAGTTCACAACATTGTCACAGCATCCTCAAACTCCTGCTCTAACTATTTTTTTAGGTCGTTCGGGCACCAAGGGAACATGGCTACTAGCTACCAAATTTACTTTTTGACTTTCTGCCATGTATACTTCACCAAGCTATATTGTATGCACCAGATGAGGTGGTCTGAATTGTTATGGGTAGTGTTGTCCACATCTTACGATTCAAATCAAAACAACTACTGAGAGTAGTCGATTTAAATAGGATAAAAAAAATCGAGAACAAGAAAATCACAAGATTTGATTTGCAAATTGTATTCTAAATTGCGATTCACGATTTGACATTGAATCTTGCGATTTGATATGCAAGTCCCAGATAACTTTTCAAAGTTTTTAAAGCAGTTTTTATCATATTTATTTGGATTTTTACGTCCCAAACATCAACGTAGACTACTTGAGTAACTTGATTAACACATTAAGTCATATGGCATTACACGAAGACATATTCAAATAGTCAAGACTCTTCATGTCACGAAACAATTAAGGGAGTATTCTTTTTGGTGCACCTAGTCTACTCCTTTTTTATATTGCTTGGACCATCCTCCTAAAGGAACATTCTAAACACCATGAAGAAAAGCTCTTCTTGGAGTTGGTTATTTTGTTGACAATGAAATTTGAGGTTATTATAGTTGATGATTGAGCAAGTGTAATTTATTTTTTGAAATAAATCATTTTAGCGTTTGTATGGAGATACATAAATACAGTTGTTTTGACATTTTCTACTTACCTGCAAGGTCTTAAAAAAATCTTACAATGCACGATATCATTTATAATATGATTCAGACGACCACCATTCCGATTTGCGTACTAATTTATGAGTCAACTACATTGGTTATGAAACACTGGATCAACTTGGCTAACCTAGGTTGGATTTCTCAAATTGTCAACTAGATTTCCCTGAGTGTGTTAACTTTTGATCAACAGGGAACATTGAAAAGATGGCCTCCTTCCCTCCTTTACTTAACTAGCGCACAACCTGAAACGGCACAAGTGTGCCATGCCATACACTTAACATCCTGTGGGGTATGTACAACTAAATGGATAGTGAAATGAAACGGCTCCTGGTGTTTGCATAAACTATGCGTATAACTTATATCACTTGATCATTATGGTTTCTTGTAGGGATATAGAGCAGTGGGCACATAGAGAATTCAGGGGCTAGTTAAGAGAGGTCTAAAGTCTTTCTATTCTTAGGTACCTATGTGTACATTTATAGGAAATGGGAATTGCCTCAGTAAGAAACTATCCCTTAGGAGAGTTATTTTCCTTGTTTTAGTAGGTTGCTTTACATCTAATCATGATCAAATCAAGTTGTTTATTAGAAACTTCTTAAGAAAAGCTACGAGCATATAATGAGGAATGAAACAATACCGAGACTACGAAGGCTTCACCAATAAAATCTGCAGCAGCTTGAACAGCTCTCTCCTCATTCAAAGGGCGAATCTCAACGTCGGTTGCATGACCATATATGCGCCTTTGAATGTTTGTGGTAAATCGATGATTTCTCTAATCCAACAAAAAGTGTTATTAGAAACTTGTTTGAAGAGAAAAAAAACGTTCGTATATAAATCTGGAAAGGATAAGCATGCAAAATTTTATTAAAGAAAATTCAACCCTGTATAACATGCTGGTAAGGGTAGAGCAAGATAAAGGAAGAACCCTAATATGCAATAATACAAACACGAAATAATAATAAATCATTTCAAAAATTGCTTAGTCATAATTGACAGTTTTATGGTTGCTAAGTTCCTGCAAAACCAGTAACTTCACTGTAGGTAAGAGAAATTATAATTCAAATGAACCATACCTAAAAATATAATAAATAACAATAATTTTCAGATGAGGTTACAATGATAAGCTAGTATATTCAAAGTCGTCTCTAAGGTATATGAAGGTCAAAGTGACTTTATCATGTTGGCCCAATCTCAGTTGGAAAAAAAGATTAAAAGTTAGGCACAAATTGAATTAGTTTCAAATTGTTGGGCACAAATTTAAAGCCCAAACATAGACATAAATCAGAAAACCCTAAAAGGGTTTTAAACTATGTGAAACTCAGCTGCTGCCACTACACAACGTGCTACACACAAAGACAAGTATGTCTTTCTCTTTTCTCCCTTCCCCTTTTCTGATAGGAACATGTGATGAGATTTCAATTAGGTAGACACACTTAGTATTCTAACGCAAGTAAAACAAGATGCAAATATGGAAATTGGAAAGAAGAGTATTGAATTGATAGCAAGAGATAATAATCCAGGAATTCGAGAGCCTGGTCTCTCCACTCTATTACAATATTTTTTTCCTGCCTCTCCTACTCCCACGCCTCACCCTTTTATAGCTAATGCTCATAACATACTGACCACTCATTTGGTACAGAATAACAACCAAAACAAACCCAGCTAACAACTAGACACCTCATCCTTCTACTCTCTTCTAGCAATTGCTAGTAGTTCCCTTCCTTGACCCTTTTTCCTCCTTGCATAAGTGAATTTGATTGCGGGCCTATCAATACCCCCCCCCCCCCCCCCCCAAATGAACTTTCACCTTGTCCTCAAGGTGAAAGGTTGGAAATTGAGTGTGAATCAGGTCAAACTCCTCCCAAGTTGATTCAAAATCAGGAAGATTCTTCCATTTAATGAGAACCTCCAACAAGCGATAGGAATTGTTGCGCAAATCCAATACCTCGATTGGTTCAACACACCATTCTAATTCATCAGATAGCAGAGACGGGAGCTGTTGAGGTACACAATCTTGGCCTAGGGCCTGTCGTAACATGGAGACATGGAACACGGTGTATAGTCGATGTGGCAGGTAAGTCCAGCTTGTAAGCGACCTCTCCAATGCGTGCTATTACCTTGTAAGGGCAGAAGTACCGTGGAGCCAACTTCTCATTAAGTCTACGGGCCAACGAGCATTGCCGGTAAGGTTTGAGCTTCACATAAACCAAGTCATCCACAGCATAAACAATTCCCCGCGATGTCGATCAGCTGATTTGCGCATTTGGTGCTGGGCACGAAGCAAGTGCTGTTTCAACTCATCGAGCAAGGCATCTTGGTCCCTTAATTGTGACTCAACTACTGAGTTAGTGGTTGAGTGCCCCTCCAGATGGAGCAACGAGGGAGGAGGCCGATTGTACAATACTTGAAAGGGAGTGGTGTTAGTGGTGTGTGAAAGGATGTGTTGTACCAGAATTCAGCCCATGGTAACCACTGACTCCATTTTTTTGGTTTATCCTCTATGAAACACCTCAAGTATGTCTCAATGCTCCTATTGACGACCTGGGTTTGTCCATCCGTTTGAAGATGGTATGCAGTACTATGTTTTAGAACCGTGTCGTGCAACTTGAACAGTTCTGTCCAAAAATTGCTTATGAATGATCGAACACAATAGATTTAGGGAAACCATGTAAGCGGACCACTTCTTTGATAAATAGGGCTGCTACTCCAGGAGCTGTGAAAGGATGTTTGAGGGGAAGGAAATGCCCATAATAAGTAAATTTGATTGCGGGCCTGTCATTTTCATCCTCCCCTCTCCATGTGAGCATTTTTGGAACACAATTAGACTTATCCCGCCAATCTAAGAGTCAATAAAGTCAACTCGTGTGATTCAGGTGCTGACAATTCAATTAACCAATCTGAGTCGTAGAGGGGACGACTCAACTCACGATTTGAGTCGTGCGATTTTAACTGATTTTGATGAAAACGCTTATCTTCATTAAGTTGAACCAACTCAAAGAGATTAATCAATACTGCAACACCCTTAGAATCCTTTAGCCACCTTTAGGATCAAATCCTGGCATTGCTGACCTTCTTGACCAACCATGAAAGTAGAAACAGACCCCAATTCTCTCATAACTAAAAATAGTATATCTTTGAAATATGATTAAGACGTTGACAAGTCAACCAAATATCAAGTCAAAAGCCACATGGGGTGTGTTTCTCACCAAGAGCAAATTGTTGGTTGATTTATTGAGATTAAAAAACCCACCTTTAAGTGGGAACAATATCGGTGATACAAGAGTAGGTCATTACAATTGGCATCAGAATTACCTTCACCAACTTCAAATAGAATGAATTTCTCAAAAATTTGCTTCAAATTTGTAAACAATCTTCATATCACAAACCCATAGGAGGACGAGACCTGATTCATGTACAACCCAGCCAAAACCCACACAAAGACACGTTTATTTAATTATCTCTCACAAAGCTCTTTCCATTCCGAACCTATACAACAATCTGCCAACAAGGCTTGGTTGAAACCCTTCATCTTCCTTATGCCAATCGCATTGAACCAAGTGTGGAACTTGTGGGGCTTCAAAGAGGTACTCAAAGGATATACCTTGTGAGCCACGGACATGAGGATGATAGTAAGATAGAGGAGAAACATCGAGATGCTGGACAGGGTGCTATTAGTATTGACGAAGGCAAGTCTCCCAGCTTTTCAAAGATACCGACATTTCCAAACTGCCAACTGTTGTTGCAGTCTTTCAATGACAAAGTATAACAAATTTTGGTTTTCAACTTGCTTCCAAGAGGGAGACCCAAGTATGTGGATGGCAATGTTCCGGTACTACACCCCAACAGTCTAACAGGTTGACTAAATCTTTGAAATTATAGATATTGCCAACTAAATATAAAATTGGTCATGAGAAGTTTACTTTTAATCTGGAAACCAACTCAAACCATAACAACGCTGCCTTAAGGATTAAGGTGGGAGTCAAAATCTTCCATTAAAAAAAAATAATAATAATAATAACAACAAAGGGTACCATATGCATACTGAAGCAATGGCACAAATACCTCCATCAATCACAGAAGGGGAAAAAAAAGAAAAAAAAAGGGGGGTAATAGCTTGGGCCTTAGGCGCTTGCATTGTCATCTGAGTGAACGCCTCACCCACCATTGAGATTATAAAGGGCGACATGCAGTCAGCCTGCCTAATCCCCCTAAACGCCTACAAAGATCCACAAGGGGATCCGTTCACATTAAAGAGACTGCCACAGCTTGTTAAAAAGAAATCAGGTCTCTCATAAATGACTTTAATCATGACGAAACCACCTTAGATAAGATTTTACCCACTTTAGAAATGCAGGTACTTGGCCCAAATTCTTCTATTTGAACTGTCCCTTTCTTCTTGGGCGCAAGATTAAGTGAATAAGGAGTTCGACCTCCAATAAAGGAAACCATTGCAGCTCATATTTTCTAACTACTTTTCACGAAATCTTCTTCAATAATGTGTCAGCACTTGCTAAAAATTGAATTGGATAGCCACCAAGCCCTGGCGATACATCAGTGGCTAAGTCATCTATACCTTTTCATACCTCTTGGACAGAAAAATCAATCTCTAAACTATGGCTCGATCTAACTGGTTGAAAAGAACCTCTTTAAGTTTGGGTCACAAGTGTTCCTTTTCTGTGAACAAATCAGAGAACTCCACCATATGCCCTCTATAAGTCTTAGTTCCACCAGAGACTCTTCACCCTTCATCAGAACATCCATCAAGTTCACAGTTCTTCTGAGATTCACCAATATGTGAAAATATTTTGTGCAAAACTCACCATTTCTACACAATTGGCATTGGATTTGTATTTCCAACATGAATACTCCCTTTATAAAAGTTTCTCCAGATCAGATTCCACCTCAAGTCGCTAAACCCATTACTCTTCGGAAAGAACCCTTTCCTGCTCCACCTCATCTATGGACACCACAAATCATTGATTGTTCTTGATCAATGTTCTAATTTACCAAACTCTTTCGCATTCCACTCTTTCAAGTGAATCTTTGTTCTTTCATCTTCTTCCATTGGATGAAACCATTCTGACCTATACACTCTAGACCATACCATCTCTCTTCTACAAAGTGTGGTGAAGTTAGCATGATCAAACCACATAAGCTCAAATCTAAATGGATGTGGCTCATTCAATTACAAGTGGGGATTCAAAACGATGATCCAACCCTGCCTCGTCCAAAGAATCTAATAGAACTACCCATATTAATCATTACCACTCTATATGGCTTTATAGTCAAGGAATAGTACTTGTTACCAAATACTCCAATACAAAAACCACCAACAAATAAGTAAGGATTAAAATTAAGGCTTTGATCTAAGATTAGGAAGAAAAGACTTAAACTCATCATGCCACTGACCTAGCAGGATGTGACGTAGAACAATCAAACCATCCAATGAGCATATCATCACAATATCAAATCAAGTGATTTCACCTCGCAATGTGGAAATTAAGCAACTATCTTCTTAGTTTGGAGCATAATGCCAAGACCACCTTATTGATTTGGTCCTATTTAAGAGTGTTGGAAAATTTCTATGTTCATTTAGTCACCTCCCTTTTAGTAACCAGTGCCAGGAGGCAGATGAGAAACATATAGTAAATATGCATAAGGCATTCTTGTGATAATTACTCCTTGAAACTATTAGACATCATCTTAGGATATTATATTAGAAAATAAACCTTTTCATTGAACTTCTGTACAAATATGCAGGCTACATTAAACTTAGGTTGTGCATAAAGGTCACCACGTCTACAACCATCATCTCTTTAAAATCATCATTCTTAAAAACAATTTTTTTTATTGATGCCACGTATTCCACTCTTAACTGCCATATAATTGGAATTAGAACAAGAGCTTATCTACCCATTCCCAAAACTCATATAATTCGAATTAGAACAAGAGTTTATCTAATATCTACCCATTCCCAAAACTCACATAATTGGAATCAGAAATAAGAGGTTATCCACTATTAGCATAGTTTTCAAAACATGTACCTATCGTGTATCAGAAACCTAAATTTAAGATACGCGTATTGTACATTCATGTGTAGTGAGATACAGTGCAAAACTGCAAATGTAAATACTTAAAAATATATTTTATGCATATAAAACATGTAAATAAGATTTTGTCCCAAAAACACTTTCATTTATATATGACTTGTGTGACACACATAAGCAAGCTACTGCATATAATCCATTCATTCATTCATGTCACTTGTACAAAGACGCTACCTCCCTGCATAATCCTATATTGTGTATCTTATGATAGGTAAGTTAATAGTTTTATTAACAACTGGCTAACACTGAAATGCTAGATGATAACTTCCTAAGTTCCAAATGCTTCCTCCATGAGTCTAGGAAGTTTTGTTTCAATTGTATCCTTTGGTCTATGTACCAGAACTCCTAACCTTCGTTATTCTGCAGGATTATGCATGAAAGATCCTTATTTGCTCTTGAAAGGGGGGAGGGGGTCAGTTTATCGATATCGACCAAATGGTCGTAGTTATTGATATCCTACGATACGCTACATACCTTAATGTATCATTGATATGAACATATATATGCTACATACCTTGATGTATGATGTATCATTGATACGAACATATAACTGATGGACTAACAAATAGATCAACAAGATTCAAGGAGTCCAAATTTCTAGTCATTAGACATGATTAAGCATAAACACATTGAACTTTATGAAACACAGAACCCCAACAAGTAAATGGGTATCAATAAAATAGCCAAATTTCATTCTTTATACACACAATACAAATGGGTATCGGTAATTTCCAACAAATTCCTCAAAACCCCACATACCGAATTCAAAAATTGATCATTGGACCCAAATTAAATTCCAGAACAAAAAAGCAAACCTGGGCAAAGTTGACGATATACTGGCGAAACGTGGGATGCAACTGGGCTGATTTTTTTAGTCTGCTCGCAATGGGTTTGCAAAATGACTTCAAAAGGAGAGTCCCGAGCTTTACAACGGGAAGGATCATATCTCCTCTCTTCTTCCAACTTGATCAATCGTTTCAAGTGTTTCGAACTATGGGTTTGAATGTTTGTTGACTATATAGCAATGGGCTTTGGAGATTGATCGGATGAGTTTCTTGAGAAGGAAGAAATGGGGTTTTGAGAGAGGGAAGAGGGGAGAATTTTTTGGTTTTTTTTTTTTTTTTTTCAGAAATTCTAAATGGCGAGGAAACGAGCGAGGGAAGGGAGGTGGAGGGGGGACCGTTCACTCCCCTCAAGATGCGCACGCAAAAACGACGGTTCGCATCTCGAGGGGAGTGAACGGTTCCCCCTCGCTGTTTGCCTCGCTCATTTCCTCGCCATGTAGAATCCTCTTATAACCTGTTGAGTGCTGGGGGACGGTTCACACTTGAGAAATTCTAAATGTCGAGGGAAAGGGCGAGGAATTCAGCGAGGGAAATGAGCTGGCGAGGTGAGAGCCGTTCATTTCCCTCGAGATCCGTGTGAAAAAGTCAACGCACGGATTTCGAGGGAAATGAACGGCTCTCACCTCGCCAGCTCATTTCCCTCGCTGAATTCCTCGCCCTTTTCCTCGACATTTAGAATCTCTCTTCACACTTTGATCTGAATCTGAGATGTTGTAGGTTTTCGATGGTCTAGATCTGCCAACACTTGTCTATTATGTGGGTTTAGGGATACTGAGGGCATGTTTGATTACCCCTTTGACCATTGTAATGTAATGGCTATTACAATGGTCAACTACATTCTTTTGTTTGGTGAAACAAAAATTCATTGTAATGGTAATCTCCATTACAGATTTGGTTGTAATGGTCATTTCTACCTCTCCCCCTATGAATGGCCATTACCATTCCCATTGTAATGGTCAAAGTTACCTAATGACCATTTTTACCCTCCTCACCCTCTCCCATTTTAACTAAGTGAGGATATTTTTGAAAATAAGTTTTACATTACCACCTTACCATTTTAAAAGTATACCAAACATACATATTTTCATTACCATTCTCATTCTCATTTTCATTCTCATTACCATTACCATTCGTATTACCATTCCCATTCCATCGAGTAACCAAACGAGTCCTCACAGGGAATGGCAGTCAAATGAGTATTTTATTAAGAGTTTACTTTGACCTGGTCAAAGCATAAATTATATTAGCATCAATGTGGTGAAAACGAAAAACTGTGAAATTGTTCTTTCTAAGGTTGATTAGAGTAAACGAGGGAATGGCAGTCAAAGGAAATAAAACGAAGATATGGTATGTAACAAGTAAAGGATATGAGTTCAAGAGGAGGGGACACAAAAGGTAATCCATAATGAAATTAGTGTATTACTCGTGTCGTTAGCACGATATGAAGTTGGACGTGGCATTAGGGTCAAACTCTGATCGAATTTTTGAAAAAACAAAAGTGCAGGAGTGAATTCTCCCCAAACTTTGATTCATAAGTTTTGTATGAATGAGCATTGAGATACATGTTTCATTATGTGACAAATATTAAAAATACTTATGATGTAAAATGCATAATATGTTTTTTTTATGATAAATACATTTTTTTTTAAAAATTATGTGTTTGTATTGATCATTGGTTTCATTGGAAAGATTTTTAAAAATGCATTTTAACGATATCAAGTTTACTAAAATCCGACAACCACCCAGATAGTTATGTCAATTTTATTTTGAGAAAACAAAAATACAAAAATTTATGTTTCTGCCACACGTACATTTCACAAACTTTTTTCCACTATTTTGTTCATTTTATTTGCCCTTCTACATGTTTCATTTTTACAAACACGTCATTATAGACAATGAAGCTTAACCGTCAACATTTTCCCCGACTCTTAATCTTAGTCGTCTTTTATCTCAAATTCCTTATGAATAGTAAAACATCTAGCTGAATAATATAGACTGGGGTATTATTCGTGCCTTCGGCATCCAAATTATGATAGGATGAGAATTTTCAACTTTGGTTATAGTCCTATGCAAACATAAATTTCAGCAAGACACCCTCCCCTCCTTCCTCTATGTGATCCGTTAGATATTTATGTTTGGGTAAATCTTAGTTGTCTTTTATCTCCAATCTAAAATATCATTCTGATTTGTTATATAAATATTTTTGCTATATTAGCATAAAGTAAACACACGCTAACACATGCAGGAACATTCGTCTGGATGAGAACATCATATAAGCTCACTACTCACTGGGAAGCACACCTAACGTAGATTCGAGACGCCTCATCACTTTTTCTGAAAACAGTTTGTGCAAGATTTTTATGAAACACCTAGGTGAATTGAAATACTTAGTATTGGTGTCATTTACACTATCGATTTTTTTTTTTTTTTTTTTATTTTTTTTTTTTTTTACTATGGACAAACTCACAAACATTAGACATCAGGGTGAGGTGAATCACTTGCTATGCTCATTCGTTATGACCAAATTTATGATTAAAAAATGATATTGCATACATACGTCTTTAACTTGTTAATTAACTAGTTTCGCCACAAACATAAAACTACAACTTTCCTATTAACCATATTTTACTCAATTATCTATTATAAACGAAATAGAGAGATCCATCACTCTACTTATCTATGAATATAGCCATCTCCGTCTCTATCTCTCGGGCTATCAACAATTAACATAAAAAACCTCCAACTATTTTTGTCTTGCACTCACCTTCCTTATGAAGCCATGTTCGTTCATCTCATGTATGTGTGTCATTTATTTATTTTTATCGTTGGTTCATTTGTTCAATGGTCTGCTTTGTTATACACTATAGTATGCCCCGTGCCATTGGCACTCTACATAATTTTATTTTGCTAATATTGCATACTAAACATCTCCGTCACTATCCATATTTTCGCTCTCAATTATTATTGAACTATAAGCTTATTTTAAGGTAAAAATATATATTATAAATTTTAGGATTTGACTCAATCAAATGTGAATCAATCTTCCCCCACCTCCCCCAATCTTTGAATTCGCGCAAAACATAATGTTTAGGGTTTTGTTAAAATGTGCGTTAAGATGCCCAAATCATTTTTTTGTATGATCGGCCGGTTTCGTTGCTTTGAAAAATATAAAAAACGTGAAGTACATTATATGTTTTTTTAATTATAAAATATATATTTTAAAATTTTAGCGCTTGTATTGATCATTGATTTTGTTGGAAAAATTTTAAAAATGCATTTCAACGATATTAAGTTTACAAAAAACTGACAACGATTTAGATAATCATGTTAAGTTTCATTTTGCTAAAAGGAAGACACATTATTTTCTCTATCCGCCACATGTATATTCTACAAACTTTTTTCAAAAGTTTTCTTTATTTTTGCCATTCTACATGTTTTATATTTACAAATATGCCATCATAGAAAATGAATCTCAACCTTCAAATTCAATACATTTTTCAACTTTCAATCCTAACCATCTTTATCTCTAATCATTTTAATTTGACTTTGTCTCAGTCAGCAATGAATAGTAAAACACCAATATGAATTATAATATAGATGTGCAGGTAGATATCTTATTTTCAGTGTGAGACTTGGGGTATATTTGGAACATAGCCAAGACACTTAATTTTAGATATTTGTCATGTTCTTTGGCTTTGAGAGTGTTTGTTGTATCAGAAATTCTAGGCAGCCTGAGTTTTGCTATCTACGGGGCTGAAAATACATTTTTGCCCCCCAAGGTAGCAAAACCCAGGCTGCCTAAAATGTTCTTGTTGTATTGTCCAAGCTTTTGGATAATTTTTTGCTTTCGTGCAGGTTGTGACATTGTGGGACCTGTTTTAGTTTTAGTGGCCTCAGTGGATCCCACGAGTGTTGGTACACTTGGATTTCGTTATATTTTCTTCTTCGACAGTATGTATTTCTTGTCATATTGTTTTTGTCCCATTTGACCTTATTAGCCTTATATACTATTTACTAAATGACACCACGTGAGGGACGTATATCCACCACCAGTATTTATTTTTTGATTTTCTCGTTCATTTCCATTTTTTTCTTCATGTTTGAAATAAGAGAGAGCTCCATGCTCGAATCGAAATTTTTGAGGATGTTTCTTGGAGATCCTAGCATTTTTAAAGGGGGTTGAGCAAAGATTACGATGTGTAAATGAACTATGGCGATATGAGGTTAATTTGAGGAGTGGAGGGAGTTGTAAGATGATGATCAAGATGGCGTTGGGCAATTCCAATTATAGCATGTCAATTTTGAGGTGAACTCAATCCAAATCAGGATCGATTTCATGGGATTTTGCGATGGAGCTTATGATTTTAGCTTGCTACTATTTTTTGAGTAATTTTCACCTGAGATTAGGTGAGTAGGCCTTCTTTAAGCTCTAATTTTTTTTTTTTGAGATTTCTCTTTGATCAAGTGTGCAAGTTAGTGTAAAGTCGTCTTCTTGAGGTTTCCTGGATTGCATGTATATAACTTGGTTTGTGGATCTAGATTTTTACGAATTTAGGTCCTAATGTGTGTGTTTGAGCTTTCCATTTTTGGTTTGAAGGCAAGGACAGATTTACGTGGGGTAAGTGCCCCCACTGACTTTAGAAAAAAAACTCGATTTTCCTAACTTACAATCGACGACGCCATCCTGTCCCAGCCCTTATTTTTTTCCACTATTCTCAGTGACGCTGACAACCCCGTTCCTCCATTTTTTATTTTGTTTACCCTCTATTTGTTTACTGGTTAAAATTGTACTAGCTGAGTTAGTAGAGATATAGCGTATGGAATCACACGTCACGGGTTCGAACTCGGCCGGCGACATGAGGTGGGGAGAGTTATGGGTAAAAAAAATGTTTACTACGAGAACAACAACCGCTCTGCCTCCACTTCTCTTCATCTCCTTCTCTTTCTGTTTGATTTATTTTCCTTTTCCACCAACGCCCCAACCTCTTTTTTCTGCTTTGAAGAAGAATAATGTTTTTAAAGTATTTTCTCGAGATGAATTTGTATATCAAGATCTAGTTTAGTATTTTATTCATATGATTACTTTGGAGAAATGACCCATTAGTATTTTTGGCTCTTAACTTTATACACCAAATGAATTGACCAGATCAATAGAATTGCACGATGCCGAGTTCTTGCCTTGTTATGTATATTTGAAAGGCAAGTGTGCCGCCGTCCTTTATATATTTATTTCATGTGCACCTACAAAGTAGATTGTTAGATCAAGTTTTCTCACCCATGGATTAGATGAAGTTTTGTTTAGCAATTGGTGTTTTGTATAGTTATTTATGTATTGTTCAAAATTTAACAAAAATTATATTAAAGTACTTAAGTATTATATTATCATTAGTTAAATATGACTCATCACTTTGGCCCCATTCAATGAAAATCCTGGCTCTGT
Organism: Berberis thunbergii; assembly: GCA_003290165.1. NCBI lineage: Eukaryota > Viridiplantae > Streptophyta > Magnoliopsida > Ranunculales > Berberidaceae > Berberis > Berberis thunbergii. Next base: position 15,904 of record QNQO01001396.1, on the reverse strand, counting down.
CATTGTTTGAAGGTATCATTCAAGTTAATCTAAGATTCTTGTAAATTTGCTATGAATTGCATTGCATAATGGAGTAATTTAGGTGTTTCGAATAATAAATTTGGCTTTGAATCCATAAATTGTTAAATTGTAGTGTTGATATCACAAGTATTTGAGAGTTTTAGAGCAATGATAACTACCCTTACTTAGGCTTTTAAACTTTGAAGCTCGAATTTGAGAGTTTTATGTTTTCTGGTTGGTGGCATTAAGTAGAAAGTGGCGGTGGTATTTCTCCTGGATGCACATAGCAGCCACTAGAGAGACCCAATTCCCCAACCGACCACCTCAGCAATCCACGATCTGTGTGAACGACCTCAAACAATTATTAGCCATCAATATCCCTACTAAACCAACGATCCAGATCCATTTCATTTTCAATCTCCCGCCACAAATTTCAAAACACTTCCTCTATAAATCCAACTCAAACCCATCTCCTCCATCATCAAACCCCAAATCCCCCAATTCAAAAACCCTAAGTTTCCGCGTTTCCTTCAAATCCCCTTCTCCAATGGCTCGTACAAAGCAAACTGCAAGGAAATCCACCGGAGGAAAGGCCCCAAGGAAGCAACTGGCCACAAAAGCAGCTCGAAAGTCGGCACCAGCCACAGGGGGAGTGAAGAAACCCCACAGATTCAGGCCAGGAACTGTTGCCCTCAGAGAAATTAGAAAGTATCAGAAAAGCACTGAGCTCTTGATCCGCAAGCTCCCCTTTCAGCGTTTGGTCCGTGAAATTGCCCAAGATTTCAAGACTGATCTTAGGTTCCAGAGCTCAGCTGTTGCTGCTCTTCAAGAGGCTGCTGAGGCCTACTTGGTGGGTCTGTTTGAGGACACCAATCTCTGTGCAATTCATGCTAAGAGGGTTACTATTATGCCAAAAGATATCCAACTTGCTCGCCGAATCAGGGGTGAACGTGCTTGATTTTATTGGTAGCTTTGTTAGAATGTGGTTTTGATGTTGTTTGCGTTTTGTAAAGATTAGTGTTTGTCGGATGTTTTGTTAATTTTTATGTTTTGATTCCATCAATGCATTATGGTTCAGCCTTTAGTTCAAATTGATATGTTGTGTGTTTGGATCTAATTTGCAAAATTATGGAGAAACTTGATTGGGGTTCGCTTAATTTATCTTTAAATGTCAAATTGAGATGTTGGGGTTGTATTGGGTTGGTGAGAGACATAAAGTGAACCCTTTTTAAGAAGGGGTTAAAGAAAAAAGTGAGAAGAACACGGTAATTGTTTGGGAATATTTCATAATTAGGTAGTTCGAAAGAGGTTACACAAACTTGGGATGGCAAACTATGAGGTTGGTGAATGTATGGCTTTGAGTCTATTGCGAGAAATTAGATGTCATTGAGATCTTACCCCCTTTTCAATTGCACCAACCCAAATTTGAGCTCTAATTTGTGAATGGGGAATGATTGTTGATATATAAACTATAAATGTGCAGACATATTTGGGATACATGGAATGTTATGATAAAATTACAGTATTTGCCTGTTGTTGATTTTGGATACATGGCATGTTATAATATAATGATCGCATGGGTGTGTTGTTTTATTCCTGTTTTCGGGCTTTACGCTATGATGCTTTATGGGTTGATGTCTTTTTGTTTGTTTGTTTGATTTGTAAAATTGGTGAAGGGATGTGGCTCTAGCCACTTTCAATTCTGTAATGGGACGATGCCATGACGGTTGGGTTGAGCTTATTTTGATGTCCACCTTTGTTTGTTGATTCAGCAAACCTCCCTGTTTTAGATTAGATTGAGTGAATGATTAATATCATGAAACTCGTGTAAATAAACTATATATGGAACATTTTGGTTGTTTTCTTTGACCTCAATTTTGTTTGTCTATATTTGTTGTTGCCCAATAAAGCAATACAAATGTAACACGAGAAACACGAGTCTTTCTAATATCTTACGAGTAAGTAGAGTTCAAAAATTAAGTGTATAACTGCTATTTATAGCTAGAGCTCTCTCCCCCCATGATAATTCAAAACTCTGTCAACTGAGTAGTAGTGGTGCTCAAAGTCTAGATTTGAGACATTATATCAAGTGTTGTAATGGCTCCACAAATGTATAGAGAGATCTACAATGGAGATGAAGTTGAAGAGCTTCTCCGAGCACAAGCTCATGTTTGGAACCACTTATTCAATTTCATTAGTTCCATGTCCCTCAAGTGTGCAGTTGAATTAGGCATTCCTGACATCATTCACAACCACACTAAAAAGCCCATCACCCTTTCTGAATTGGTTACAGCACTAGGAATCCCCAAAACAAAATCTGCACATATTTACCGCCTAATGCGCATATTAGTCCATTCTGGTTTTGTTGCTATGCAGGAAATACATTCTATTACAGAGAAATCAGAAGAAAAAGAAGGATACGTACTAACACCTTCATCCAAACTACTTCTCAGAGGTCATGCTATGAGCGTCACCCCATTTGTACTATCAATGTTAGACCCTGTCTTAGTGACACCTTGGTATTTCCTTAATGAGTGGTTCCATACTAGTGATGAGCTGACAACACCATTCGAGGCTACACATAAGGCAAGCATTTGGAAGTCTTTTGGTGAGAATAAAGAAACTGGGAAGTTATTTGATGAAGGTATGGCTGTGGATGCTCGTCTAATGACGAGTGTTCTGTTGAAAAATTGTAAGGGGAAACTAGAGGGGTTGAGATCATTGGTTGACGTTGGAGGAGGTACAGGAACTCTGGCAACGGCAATTGCTGAAGCCTTCCCTTGTGTGAAGTGTACAGTGCTTGATCTACCACACGTGATTGGAACCTTGCAGGGAAGTCAGAATTTGGAGTTTATTAGCGGTGACATGTTTGAGTCCATTCCATCTGCTCAAGCAGTTATTCTGAAGGTACAGTACTTGCTTGGTTTTGTTTTTAGTAGGGTGAAATAAGGTTTTAATCCTATTTTGTAGGTGAAAAGAAAGTCTTGTTGAGTTTTTAACAAAGTAATGTGAATTATACAGTGGATTATGCATGATTGGAGCGACAAGGAATGTGTGAAAATACTGAAGCGATGCAGAAAAACAATTCCAGCGAAAGAAGAGGGAGGGAAGGTGATCATAATCGATATGGTTGTAAATGAATCTAGGGAGGAAGGGAATTATCAGTCAACTGAAACACAACTCTTCTTTGACATGTTGATGATGGCATTGAGCACAGGAAGAGAGAGAACAGAGGATGAATGGGAGAAACTATTTCTAGATGCTGGTTTCAGTAGCTACAAAATCACTCCTGTTTTGGGTTTAAGGTCCTTCATTGAAGTATTTCCTTAGTGGAACAGTATGAACTATGAAGCACTGGTGTGCTAGTGTGTAAAAGATGAAATAGCGTTTGAATGCGAGCGGGCTTTACCATCCATCAATCTATACATCCATAGAATGGGACGTAAAAACGGACATGTTTATTTCTAAAATGCTGGGCGGCATTAGTAGTGGAATACATAACTATAAGTTGTTTTTAGCAATCAGTTTTACGGAATGATTTCTAACTTAGGGTGTGTTTGGTTGCATGGAATCCTATGTCATGAGAATCAATGAGACCCCTATATTTTAGTGAAATGGTAGATTGCCCGCTTTTCATGCAGAAGGTATAGGGTTGGATCCTCTGCATCTCCAATTTTTTTTTTTAAAATGTAATTTAAATTTGTTTGCCTAGGTGGTGCTCTAATACTTTTGATTAATTTTAATTTTAATTTGTTTGCGTAGGAGGTGATCTAATATATTTGATCCAGTTTAAATGTTAAAAAGAAGAGAAAGTATACTATATTGTTTTTAATCTCATAGAACTTTGTTACTCCATGCAGTGGATATGATTGGAGCAATGAGGAACATGTGGATAGATACTAAAAAGGGGAGCGAAATTTTGGAAGTACCATCTTATGCTCCTTTGTTGTTTCAATTGGTATCGCAATTGCTAACTTCACCATTTTTTTTTAAATGTTTAATTCTTCGTTATGGTGCACATGTTATATTGATAGCTTCTAAGAGAAGTTATGAAAGTGTTATATTATATTTGATATCAGTAAAATGTAAATCATATACTGCTTATATAGGCAGCTTATGTAGTCATCTCAAGAGAATAGAAGTAAATGAATAACTGTTATAACAAACTAACAAACAACAGTATTTGAGCTAACAACTTATCTATCAACCTATCTAGCTATTTTACTTAACATTTCCCCTCAAACTAAGTGTAGAACTATCAACAACACTTAGTTTGTCAGGCAGCAATAAAAATCTAGAAGTACCAAGGGCCTTTGTAAAAAGATCAACAACTTTTTTATTTTTTTATTTTTTTTTGTTAAATAACCTCTAGTGGAGAGGGGCAACTATGGGATGCCAGACCTTTATTACTTATCAAAAAAGACTTACAAACGCTACGGGGGTACATGACGACGTTACCCGTATTAAGACCAATAACCAAAATTAAAAGCCTCTCTCTAAACCATATGCCCGAAAAGCAAAGACCAAACCTAAAACAAACAAGGACTTGAGCCAAAACAAACACAACCAAATCCGAATGCGAGCAAGACTGCCCACGCATCCACCTTCCATCCACTGAATCAACACGCTGAAATAAAAGTGTCGCAGCAGCGTGCAATAACTGAGCACACCACAACATCTCCGACAGGCCGCATCATCTCCACCAGCCGAAGCATCACAGCCCAGCCTCAGCATCGAGCAGCAACGAGCAGGCAGATCGTCCCCCAGCTGACTGTTTTGCAACAGAGTGCCCTGCCCAAACAGAGTGGTATCCACAGCAGCAGATCAAACCGAGTCCTGTTCCGCGCAAGCCTGCAAGCAGTAGCCTGTCCCGCAGCGGATTGCCATACTTCCTGAACTGCCAACTCAATTGAAAGCCCCAATTCCTCGCAGCCACAATACAATTGAAATGTGATGGACAGTAATAAGCTTGGGAGCAACCTTCTCACGCACAAAGTAGATATCTAACTCAATGTGTTTAGTTCTAGAATGAAGAACATGATTAGCACTCAACATAACATTGCTCTTGTTATCACACCAGATAGTAGGAGATGCACAAGCAATCTTTAGTTCATAAAAAAGAGATTGTGACCATGTTAGCTCAGCTGTGACTGAAACTAGACTCCGATATTCGGCCTACTACTTTTGGATACAGTGCTTTGTTTCTTAGATGACCAAAATGAGATTAGAGTCCAAATATACACAATAACCAGAAGTAGAGCGTCTGTCATTTGGGTCAGATGCCCAATCAACATCACAGTAGCCAGACAAATGAAAAGAGGGAGCAGGTACTAGATGAAGCCCAAAAGTAGTTGTAGCCTTTAGATACCTTAAGATTCTTTTCACCACTCGCCAATGAGATTCAAGAGGATTCTGCATGAATTGGCAAACTCGATTGACTGAGTATGCAAGCTCTGGTCGGGTTTGAATTTTGTAAGTACCATCTTATGCTTAACTCCAACGCTCCTTTGTTGTTTCAGTTGGTATCGCAATTGCTAACTTCACCAATATATATATATTTTTTAATGTTTAATTCTTCGTTTGTTTGTTTGTTTGTTTAATTCTTATGCTGATTTCCTAATTATAAAATATTTTTTGTTTGTTTTATTTCTTGGTACTTAGGCTTCATTTAATATGTTTAATAGATTTATTTACTTACACCTATTTTTTTCATATACTCTCGAAATTCATTATATATATATATATATTTTATGTATCCTTTTACGTTTTCTTTACATACCAAAATATGTCTTAAAATGAGGTATCGAAATGAACTTGAAAAATGAAATCACAATCCTTGCTTCGAACATATGAAAATAATGAAAAAGCTTATTTTTCATTGCTAGGGGATGTAGCTCAAATGGTAGAGGGCTTGCTTTGCATGCAGGAGGTTACAGGGTTTGATCCCTTGTATCTCCATATTGTTTTTTCCTGGAGTAATAATCCAACCTCGCCATGAATTGGTTATTCCTAAATGAGTCATGAAGGGTCTAACAAACATACTATGGCTCCGATTGGTACACGGTAAAAGAATGCATAATGTAAATTTTACGACGGTTGCATAAAGTTGGGTACTTGGTTGACTTTACGGAAAACAATTATTGGGATTTTAATTCAGGACCTCCACATCTCTTACCTATAAAATTTTGCAAAACTTTACAGGACGAAATCTCCCGCATTACTTTGCAAAACTCTCATAATCCTCTAACTCGAATTCTACTCCCAAGTCCTTCATAAACACCCCAAGCACCACCATCTTTGCAACTATTGTAATCGCCACCACTACGACCACCATACCGTAACCATCACAACCACTGTGATAGCCGCCACCATAACCACTATTACCATTACCATAGCATAATCACCACAACCAACACCACATTCGCTACTACCACCATAATTGTTGCTGCCACCATAACAAAGCCATCACCACTATCACCACCACCGTCGCCGCCACTTCCACGATCACCACAACCACTACAAACTTTACTGATACCACCATAATCGTCCTTGCCGCCACCACCACCCCCACCACTATTGCATAATCACCATCACCTTTACCACTACCACCGTTGCAAGTACAGGGTTCGATCCCCTGCATGTCTATCCCCTTTGCATGCAGCAAGTACAAGGTTCGATCCCCTGCTTCTCTATCCCCTTATGTGGTACTCCAACCTCGCCATGAATTGGTTATTAAAAAACTAGAGCAGTATGCATTATATTATATGGACAACAAGCAACTGACCGAGATCATTCAATACAACGGTATGCATTATATTATATGGACAACAAGCAACTGATCGGGATCATTCAATACAACGGTATGAACACGATACTAAGACAAACCCATTAAAATACCCCTTTAACACATTTTAAAGTTGTGAGGATGGTTAAGCCCAAAGTGGACAACATTGTACCATTTGGATCAAGTCGTGATAGCAATGCAAGGGAGCAAGATCAATAACGTCCAAAATGAAAGGTCAGAAAATCACCATAGCTAACATGGTTGTAAAAGTCTCTAGGGACTGAGTGAAAATTTTGCTTTGACATTACTCCGGTTTTGGATTAAAGTCTATCATTAAAAGGAAGTAATCCCTTCTTTGAATCTATAAGTACCATTTCATCTTTCACTCCTATAATCCCGTGTTCGCTTTAGTTGGTTTTATTACAGTTGTTATTGCACCATTTTTTTTTTCCCATAATGACTCAAATCTTTTTTGTGATTAAATGATCTTTGGCATGCATGCTAGCTTCATTTTAGAATCTTCTATTCATTGTTCCGGCATCACAAGTCAACTCACTTTTCACTGAGATATGAGCTTTGTGGATGAGCCTCTTCGGATAATATTCAATATTCTTCTGCTGATTCATCTTCATTATCATCACTTTCATCTTCCATACTTTTTCTTACGTTTTAATTAGCAGCTCATTCAGAAGCTCATCCAGAACTTTTAACTCCGGTTAGAAGTTAGCTTCTAAGCACTTAAAAATCAAACGCCACCTATGTTTATGTTCAAGCATGTTTTATTCATATTAGTTAAACTTGTGATTAGTTGTGCTTTAAACAGACAATTAATATCAGGGTTGTATCTTTGCTGAAATCAACCCACCACACTTCTAAGCAATAATTGACATTAATATAATTTTATGAACCTGATGGATGATTCGAAAGCCTTAGCATCTCTCTTTGATCCTCAAACTCAAATTTTAATTGTTTTTCTGCCTTTCATTAGTTTAGAAATTTTTGATTGCTATAACTCTATTTCAAATTGGTTTAAATAGATTATAGTTTTAGATTGTGTCCTCAATCCTCGTGGGATTGACCCATATTTCCCGTTGTCCACCAGTTAGATAACCGTGCACTTGCGGTATAACAATCAGATTAAATTAGCCTATTAATTTAGTTTGATAAAATCTGCATTAGAAACCTTTATGGATCAGATACATATGCGTCCATACCTGACAAAATATCAAACTGGACCATTTTCATATTGGATCCTCACTTGCTCTACCATATGCGATCTAATAAGATTTGTGTTAGGTTTTTTGGTTTGAGTTCAAATTTTTTATATGAAGTTCTCACCGGGTCTCAAATATTGTGTCTAGTCCGGTTTTGAGTTAGGATACTTTAAAATATATGAATTATGAACCTTATTATAAAATATGGAGTCCATGTATGCAAACATGAATCATATTTGTGGAAGATAATACTAAAAAAAGGCATGTATTTGTTGCTTGTAGTTATACCTATTATTGGATTGTGTGATGACTTCTTAGCAATTTAATATTTTTTTTAATGCTGGGCAAAATTGTTTTTTATATTACAGAAATTAATTTTTTTATAGAATTGTCTTGTCTTGGGTGGCCTTGATTAGTTAAGAAAATATCATTCACAAGAATTATTGGGTATTACTAAAAGGCAGTGACTATCTCGCACCACAACTTACTCTCACCCACACACCACCTAATTTTTTTTACCTGCTCTCCCACACTACCCATTTAAATCACTATTCATTTTCTTCCTCTCTCACCCTCTCTTCTCAAAAACATTAAAAACGACAACAAAGAAATTGTAAGCAACCCAATCTCTTCTTCTTCTTCTTCCTCCAGGTGCCTTCACTAATCATTGTGCTGGTCCTCTCCACAAAGAAATTGTAAGCAATCCAATCTCCTTTTCCTTTTTCTTCATGTAGTAGTAATCAAACCCTTTAATTGTGTTTACACTCCATGAAAAAAATCTGAATTTTTTCTTCTCTTGTAGAGGAAAGTAAGGAAACCAGATGAGGAGTCGATTGTTGGAGGTGTTGCCCAAAGGAACCATCAAAGGATCCTGTTATTTTTTGGTTGGCTCAATCATGGGGTAGGCTGTTCAAGCTTCGATGGTTTTGTTTATGAGCATGGTATTGATTTCAAATGCTCTGATGTCTTTGTTGTAGTAACTTGATTCTATCTAAATTCTCCCATTTTTAGCTGTTGGTATTTCTAGAAACACAAAAATATTATATGAATTCATTGAAGAGTTATTGGATGAAACATGCGGATGCTACAAATTGATTCAACTGCTTGTAGTCATTATCTTTGTTGTATTCATTCAACAACTTATTGATTTTGTTTTTAAATGAGGACGCGTGGATGCTTCAAATTGATTGAAGAGTTATTTCATTTTAATCTTGAAGTTGGTCTAGTATCCATTTTCACCAAGTACTGCTCTAAATGTTTATAATTTATGATTCATATGATTTTTCACTATAGTTGAATGAATGGCAAACTACAGCTCTAAATTTTTATAATTTTGTGTTTCTTTGACAACTCATTTTTCAAGTAATATTTTTTCATTTAAGATGTTTTTAGGACTTGAAATGCAAACATTTGGATTAGTGTGGCCTATGATCCTGGATGAATTTTTTGTCTTGCCTTATTGGACAACACAAGAATGCTCTTTGACACTTTAGCTAAATTTCTTAATATTTTGAAAGTGATGTTCATCTTCAGAAGCACATAAACACTGATTTCCTTAATTTTCTTTTCAAACTTTAAAGATGATGATTCCATGCACCAAACATAAATACGTCTTGTGTGTTAATTGCAACTCTGATAATATTCAGTTTCACATGTTCTAATATTGGTGGCGATACTTCTATTGTGGTGCTTTATTAATTGCGGGCTCTATTAATTGAGGTAAATGTGTATGATTTATTCCACAGTTTATCACATGGAACATATGATTTTGGTTTTATTCATTTAAAATTTTATATAAATATTCAGAATGCAGTCTTATATAATCTCTGTTTTACTTCATTGACTTTCTTTTTAAAAATTTATCCATAAATGAAATAAAACGGAGATATTTCATTTATAGAGGATATTGACTTAGACCTTCAAATTGAGATCGACTTAAACCTTGTTTAACCGTAGCAAGAGCACGAAAAATTACCACCTCCAACCCAAAATAAGGATGACCATAATTTATTAGAACCAATCTCAAAGAAAAGTCATTTAAGGTTGACCTATCAAATCTTCCAACAGATATTGATTTAAGACTTGGTTTGCACACTCAAGCTTGTATAAAGAGTTGAAGTTCAATTAATTAAAAACATCATGTCCAATCATTTCTTCCAAGCAAATGGATGTGGAGAAAACGAAATACCAAATTCATTTGTCGGCTTCAGTTGATTGCATTCAGTTTCTTTTGCAATAATGGTTGGCTTTCTGTGGTGATGATGAATTAATAAATTCAATTAACCATGGAATTTTTTTGGAGCTTTTACAATATACAACTAATCACAATGAAGACATGAAGAGTGTAGTTATAAAAAATGCTCTAGAGAACCACAAACTCACTGCACCTGATATTCAAAAAGATATTATACGTGCAACTACATGTGAGACCACTCTTGCTAGCACTTGCACATCAACTGTACCTGATATTCAAAAAGATATTATACGAATTTAAATATTTGATTCTCAAGGAAAATATGCCTGCACTGCACATCAGCTTCAGTTAGCACTTGTATATGTTGCAAAGAATCATCCCCAAATTGCTTTACATTTCAACTTGGTTTTAAGTGTGAACATTGTTGCACCCTCATGCAAGCATCAGGAAAATTTTCGAGACAAACAAACTTTTAAAATTTTTGAAAAGCTTAATAATGGCAAACTATCAAGTGGTCAAGGGTTGAATCAAGAAACTAATCTTAAACGACCTGGTGATACACGTCGGGGGTCTTACTATAAAACGTTGATAAATTTGCTTATTAATTTTTCTTTAGTGATTGATGTGCTCCAGATGGTAGTCAAACATGGTTTAAACACAGATAAGAAGGGATAAACATATGCTTTATTAGATTCTGTGCATTCTTTTGAATTCATTTTCAATTTGCACTCAATTCAGAATATATTGGCAATAACCTGAGATTTGTCAGTGGCATTACAAAGAAAAGATCAAGATATTGTCAATTCGATGACCTTAGTTAAAATATCCAAACAACGACTGGAAATGATGAGTAAAAATGGATGGGATATACTTGTGGAGAAGGTTGATTCGTTTTGTGCAAAACATGATATTGTTGTTCTTGGGATGGATGATACATTTATACAACGAGGAAGATTACGACGCAATACTAAAAAATTAATGAACCTATATTGTTATGGAGTTGAACTATTCTATACCAGCATAGATATGCAACTGCAAGAGCTAAATAACCACTTTGATGAGGTGAACTTTGAATTGCTTCTTTGTATGACATGGTTAAATCCAATTGATGTTTTTTAGCTTTTGATAGCCAGCGATTGATTCAGCTTGCTCAATGTTATCCAGTTGACTTTTCAGAAAGAGATCTCATGCTATTTCATGGTCAATTAGAAACTTATGTAAAGAAGATGGTCAAAACCAAGAAGAAATTTGTCTATCTCATTGTGTATTTACTCATAACATTGTCACTCATCCTACTAACTGCCACCGCTTCAGTCGAGAGAGGATTTTCGGCTATTTTTGAAGAATCAATTAAGAAATCGAATGAGAGATGATTGAATGTATGATTGTCTGGTTACATATATTGAAAATGAAGTTTTTGATGGCATTGACAATGAAGCAATCATGAAACGATTTCAGGGGTATGAAAATGCGTCGAAGCCAATTGTAATGCACACTTATTTCCTTGAGAATAAAAAATTTATGTCCGTTAAATTCGCCTTGCATATTGCTTTGCCATCATAACCTTGGCCATGTAACCTCGTTATATTCAACTTATGATCGAAAAACATTTGTATGTGTTGTCTTGAGTGAAATTGCCTTTGTTTTAAAGACGTACATAATATAAGGAAACGTTCAAGTATACATCCCTTCTTGTTCACATAACGCAAGGCCACAACCATTTGCTCTTTGACTGTTACATCACGAGACTCATCAATTAATGCATTTCCAAGATCTTTGAGTATAACAAGAGTGGTTTCAGATGGAGCTGCACGTGTAATATTAATTTGAAAATAAGGTACAGTGAGTTTGTGGTTCTCTGGAGCATTTTTTTAGAACCATGCTCTTGATGTCTTTGTTGTGATTAGCTGTATATTGTAAAAGCTCCAAAAAAATTTCCATAGTTAATTGAATTTATGATTCATCATCACCTCGGAAAATCAATCATCGTTGTAGAAAAACTGAATGCAACCAACTGAAGCCGATAAACGAATCCGGTATTTCGTTTTCTTCACATCAAATTGCTTGGAAATGATGTTTTTGATTAATTAAACTATGACTCTTCATATAAGCTTGAGTGTGCAAACTATTAGGGAACACGAGTTTCAAGTTATTTATTTATTTATTTATTTTTTCTTTCCTTTTCAAACTACGGAATCCTTCAATAGCAAAACAATCACCACCCCTTGTTCTCCGACACTTCTAAGAAAATAGCAATAGAGACAAAACGCGACATCCTTTGCTATGCTATACTTTAGCAAACTCTTACACTCAGTGAACCAAGCTACATTGAAACGTCGTATATTTTTTCTGTGGAAATGTGCAGTTCATCGGCTTGAAAGGACCCCTTTGCAAATAAGTTCTTCTAACAACCTCTTGATCATTAGGATGGTAATCAGAAATACAAAGTCTTAAATCAGGATCTGTTGGAAGATTTGATAGGTCAACCTCTAAATGACTTTTATTTAAGATTGATTATGATAAATTATGGTCATCCTTATTTTGGGTTGGAGGTAGCAAATCACTCACTGACTTTCTTTTTAAAAACTTATCCATAACTAAAATAAAATGGAGATTAAATAAGACTAGATTCCTTATATTTATATATTCTAAAACTTTAAAGGAATAAAACCAAAATCATCTATTTCATGTGATAAACCGTGTAATAAATCATACCAATCTCCAGAATAATAAATTAATATACTTTAATTAATGAACCACTACAGTAAAAGTATCGCCACCAATAATATAATGTGCAAAGCTGATGATTATCAGTGCTGCAGGTCGTATTTTTGTTTGGGGCATGGAATCATCATTGCACCAACCCAAATTTGAGCACTGATGTGAGGATGGCAAATGATTGTCTTATATAAACTAGACTGAATTGGGATATAAATGAGAGCATGTGTGTGTTGTCGATTTGGGATACAGGGCATGTTATAATATAATGACAGCATGGGTGTGTTGTTTTCGGGCTTTACGACTATTATGCTTATGGGTTGATGTTTTTTTTTTTTTTAATTGATTTGTAAGATTGGTGAAGGGATGTGGCTCTAGCCACTTTCAATTCTGTAATGGGACGATGCCACGACGGTTGGGTTGAGATTAGATTGAGCGAATAATTAATATCATGAAGCTCGTGTAAATAAACTATACTACAGAATAAATGAAAAAAGATGCTACATCCCATCAGATATCTTGGAAGAAGAAAAATAAGGGTGAGACTTGAGAGGGACCCTGTGCTAAATGATTGCATTGGTGGGCCAATTCGCAATTTAAAATTCCTTATTTTCTTCAATGGGTTTTAATTATAAAATGTTATATACTTAATTCTTTGGAATTAAAGTAGTAGTTAGTTCTTAAAACAGATATACATATGGAAAAAGTAGTAGCCGGCTTGCTGAAATGTATGTAAAGTTCATCCTCAATTTTGTTGATCTATGTGGAACATTTTGGTTGTTTTCTTTGACCTTACTTAGCTTGCATTATTTTTATTAGAAGGATCGTTGTATGCAATACCATATTTAGTTGTACATAGGTGTAGTTTGCCAACTATATATTTGTTGTTGCCCAATAAAGCAATACAAATGTAACGCGAGAAACATGAGTTCAAAAATTAGGTGTATAACTGCTATTTATAGCTAGAGCTCTCTCCCCCCATGATAATTCAAAACTCTGTCAACTGAGTAGTAGTGGTGCTCAAAGTCTAGATTTGAGACATTATATCAAGTGTTGTAATGGCTCCACAAATGTATAGAGAGATCCACAATGGAGATGAAGTTGAAGAGCTTCTCCGATCACAAGCTCATGTTTGGAACCACTTATTCAATTTCATTAGTTCCATGTCCCTCAAGTGTGCAGTTGAATTAGGCATTCCTGACATCATTCACAACCACACTAAAAAGCCTATCACCCTTTCTGAATTGGTTACAGCACTAGGAATCCCCAAAACAAAATCTGCACATATTTACCGCCTAATGCGCATATTAGTCCATTCTGGTTTTTTTGCTATGCAGGAAATACATTCTATTACAGAGAAATCAGAAGAAAAAGAAGGATACGTACTAACACCTTCATCCAAACTACTTCTCAGAGGTCATGCTATGAGCGTCACCCCATTTGTACTATCATTGTTAGACCCTGTCTTAGTGACACCTTGGTATTTCCTTAATGAGTGGTTCCATACTAGTGATGAGCTGACAACACCATTCGAGGCTACACATAAGGCAAGCATTTGGAAGTCTTTTGGTGAGAATAAAGAAACTGGGAAGTTATTTGATGAAGGTATGGCTGTGGATGCTTGTCTAATGACGAGTGTTCTGTTGAAAAATTGTAAGGGGAAACTAGAGGGGTTGAGATCATTGGTTGACGTTGGAGGAGGTACAGGAACTCTGGCAACGGCAATTGCTGAAGCCTTCCCTTGTGTGAAGTGTACAGTGCTTGATCTACCAAACGTGATTGGAACCTTGCAGGGAAGTAAGAATTTGGAGTTTATTAGCGGTGACATGTTTGAGTCCATTCCATCTGCTCAAGCAGTTATTCTGAAGGTACAGTACTTGCTTGGTTTTGTTTTTAGTAGGGTGAAATAAGGTTTTAATCCTATTTTGTAGGTGAAAAGAAAGTCTTGTTGAGTTTTTAACAAAGTAATGTGAATTATACAGTGGATTATGCATGATTGGAGCGACAAGGAATGTGTGAAAATACTGAAGCGATGCAGAAAAACAATTCCAGCGAAAGAAGAGGGAGGGAAGGTGATCATAATCGATATGGTTGTAAATGAATCTAGGGAGGAAGGGAATTATCAGTCAACTGAAACACAACTCTTCTTTGACATGTTGATGATGGCATTGAGCACAGGAAGAGAGAGAACAGAGGATGAATGGGAGAAACTATTTCTAGATGCTGGTTTCAGTAGCTACAAAATCACTCCTGTTTTGGGTTTAAGGTCCTTCATTGAAGTATTTCCTTAGTGGAACAGTATGAAGTACTGGTGTGCTAGTGTGTAAAAGATGAAATAGCTTTTGAATGCGAGCGGGCTTTACACACCCTAAGTTGTTTTTAGCAATCCGTTTTATGGAATGATTTCTACCTTAGTATTATTGAAAATGAAAAAAGGGAAGTTCAATTGCCAAATGGGGGATGTAACTCAAATGGTAGATTGCCCGCTTTCATGCGGGAGGCATAGGGTTGGATCTTCTACATCTACAAATTTTTTTTTTAAATGTAATTTAAATTTGTTTGCCTAGGCGGTGGTGCTCTAATATTTTTGATTCATTTTAATTTTAATTTTTAATTTGTTTGCTAGGAGGTGCTCTAATATATTTGATCCAGTTTAAATGTTAAAAAGAAGAGAAAGTATACTATATTGTTTTTAGTCTCATATAACTTTGTTACTACATGCAATGGATATGATTGGAGCAATGAGGAACATGTGGATAGATACTAAAGCAATGAAGGGAGCAATACCGTCCAAAGTGAGAGGTCAAAAATAACTGATACAGTTGTAAATAACTCTAGGACCAAAGGGGAGTATTGAGTCAGAACTCTGCCTTGATATGTTGAAGATGGCACTGATTACAAAAACTAAGTGAAGCCAGATTACGTTAGATTAACATCGAATTTCCTATTTAAAACTAATCTTTATGGCTAAATGAAGTATTTCGTTCGTTGAAT